>CM023201.3:52259743-52293547 GCA_004115045.4 Sinella curviseta
ACGTGAGACGAAATCCATTCAGGGCGTTGCCGGCTTCTAATGTCTGCCGGCTGCTGCACTAAATCTTTTTGCACAACAACTCGACTCTCCTCCCTTCACATATGACGTGTGTATAGGCATATGCGTCGATGCACTTTCTCTTTATTTAAGGAAATGGCAGATTATATGGTAGAAGATTCCATCCTTTTCATATGATAACACTTACAGAGCATGTATTTTTATGGATCATTTTATATTCTCGTTTCTTGAACGAATAGACTGCTATAACATCCCTATAGACATTTATAAATTCATCATTATCCAGATATTTCAAAATATCAAGGATTCGTCGGCTCCAGTCTCTTCTGTTCGTTCTAGTATAGTTTAATAATTTCATGATTAATGTTGGACTAACAATGTCAGTTTTTTCACAGCACTTTGTGCGTGAAATGAACATTAGAAAGTAGCAGAATTGCATGGTATGAAGCCTTTACTACCCCGATTAAAGAGTGCTCAGTTACAATTATATATAGTTAAGAAGATTATTTTCCATTCGCCATTATTTTTTCATTTTCTAAACTAGTGGGAATTCCATATAACAAAATAATTTTCATTCATCTTTGTATGAGAACTATCGTTCCTCCATTGTTGTCATATTATGATATTCGCGCTTAATAACTCTTGCAAAATCCCAAATATAAATTGTTTCTGATGACTTCTGCGAAGTAAAACAGAATCTAAGTAAGATATTCTCTCAAGGGACAATACGGAATTATCTTTGATGGCATAAATGGCAATAATGCTACGGTAAGGTAACTTTGTTCATTACTTGAGCAGACGAAGTATTCCTTACGCTTCGTGTACGAAAAACAACAGTTCTCTGGAGCTTATAAATGGGACAGGTAGTCTGTCACCGTCACCTTGCAGACGCCATTTACCATACCACCGGCAGAGAGGATGGTGTGTAATATATAGCTCGTAAGGAAGATTAGACAAGCTATTACAGCTCGTTTCGCTTTCTCTACGTTATCTTTCTACATCGGATCAGCTTTCAGTTGCAGCCCTATTTATTCACATTCTAGGTAAACAAATGGTGAGAGAAAAATAAAAGCCAAATGGCAAAATAACTCTGATGCTGTGTGATATGTGGTGCAGAAAATGTGAGGAAATGAATGGATAACAAAACAACTGCGATTTTTCTCAAATGTATAGATTTCATTCGTAGTTCAATCCAATCCACTCACTGTCAGTCTTTGTTAATGTATTTGCAATTCATTCGCACAAGATTCACAAACCCGACAAGTTCAATGTTGTACTCGCTAACCACTTACTTCATCGTATTGCCATATGTTGGAAGTCAACTAAATGATTTTAATTTTATTGTACCGCTCAATACATAAATATCAAGGCTGAACTCATTATCATCATGGCCGTGAATGAGCTGGTTACCATGCAAAAGCCATCCAATTCCACTAAATCACTTTAAGCTTGTGAACGTGTTTACATTTTTAGTACAAACTGCTTCTAGCAATTGACTTTTATTACCTTTAGGGTTTGAACGGATTGTTATTAATTGAGATATGATTTTGCGACTCGAAGTCGAAGTCTCGTTTTCTAAAAATGGAAGTATCAAACAGCAACTTTCTTAATAAAAAGGTTTCTAGAAATATGCGTCAACTTATTTTGCCTTTAGCTCGTTTTCATCTCATCATCTTCTTTCAAATGCAAAACTTGCTATTCTCATGAGCATAATACAATATGATATTTTATATGATTTATGGTATCCGAATAATGCCACGTTGTTTCCCGTGAATAGATCCAAAAATATTTGGCACTTATTTCTTTAAAAGTTTGATTTTCTAAAAAATGAAAAGCTGGCGAAATAGTATGTTTATCATCGTTTACATAAGCTGCACATATATTACAGATAACTTGCCGTTGGGGACACTTTTCCTCGGGTTATATAGCACTACGTGTGTGGTTATGTGTGTAATTTATCTTTTATCGATAAAATTTTGCTCATCAATCATCGTATGATTTTCACTTGTCTACTAGGTCAAGAGGTGACACGGTTGCAAAATGGTTGCGTTACAAATACACGCCCAACACATCAATTTCTCTAATGGCCCCATTTCCAATTATTTACAGTTCCCCTATGGAAAAGGGATCTCCATGGGATCCGGTTGATGTGCTAAATATTGTCACTATCTTACATGGTAAGTGGTACATCTTACTTGCTTTCTCGTTCAGTTGACTAAAATTGTATTCCATTCGTGAAAAATCACATCTAGAACCTACGTCAATCGCCCTAGCACGTTGTCAATCAAAAGCCGAAGGCAACACAATCCTTACTTTCTTTTCAACCTTTAGCGTTGATTTTCACAGCACAACAGTTGAAAAACTATTTTTAGAAAATAAAGTCATTTCGTTTTAAAAGGAGTTGTTTGCATACATATAATGTGGTTCCAGCAAAAGCTGCTTTCGTTTCCTGTCCATCATGTTCAGAACCGTGCAAACAATTGTGTAACAAACAATAGGCAAATGCAAGCATGCAAAAGACCAACACGAGCTTGTTTGACGTACTGTTGATAAACTTAAACAAACGCTTGTTCAAGTTTCTACCCTAAACGCTAACGAACTGAAAATTTAATGGCATATTTTTACGTTGTTAGTAGCACACAATTATTATTATGTCAAATTTCAAGTCAGCAACATATACACGAACTCCCTTAAATTGCAAAGTTTTCTAAAATAAAGTGCTGTAGCTACGCTTTTGTTTTCCTTCTACTTTCTCCACATTAACTTTCCATTTTCATCAAGTCAACAACACAACAAAATGGAACGGCAATCGTCTGGGTTTTTGCTGTATGGCTGTCTATATTGCATTGGTTTGCCCCTCTGATTAGTATTCCATGATGATGTCAAAAGGCAAGAAAAAGTTTTGTAAGAAGGGCAACTGACTAGAATTTGAATGATACATACACAGAAGCAGAAGTACCCACAAAGAATTTTTAAGCTGGGGCTGTACCTTGCGTCTTATAGTTCCTTCCCATTCTCTCTTCCCAGCTCTACCCTCCTGCCTTTTTTCATTTGCTGGTCCAAGGAATTACGAACAATGCAATGGAACAAGCGACTTGTATAAGTGTACCTAGTAATCTCTGATGATCTAGGCTTTTTTCTTGAGTCTAAATTTAGCAAAGATAGGGCAAAGCACTCTTTCTTCACCTTTGTTCCTTCACCCTTAAATAAAGTATACACAAAGGATGCTTAAATGTATATACTGGAATAATGGGACGTGTGACGACAAAAGACAACTTTCTCTCGGAGGCACACAGGAACTGACAGGAAATTTAGTTATGAAAGTGGAACGTTAAAAAACGAAATTCTGTTGTCGTCCCATTCTCATGCTATATGAATAACGGTCGTAAGCAATATATTATTATTATTACATACGTATAGAGCCTTAAAAGCTTTGCTTGATTTTTTCTATGTAAGTATCATAAACTGACAAAAGAAGGCACAATGAAGGCACATTCAATTTACTACTACGTAATAGACGGTGAAAAATCTGGACTATATATTATAGATGGACGTTTCTTTAGTCAGTTGAATGCACATCCTAAATCTATACACTTGTCAACAGTTTCATTTTCTTTTAAAATATAATCATTTCACATAAAATAAAAGGAAGCATCGCATAACAAGATTGTAAATAGATACAAGGCTTTTCAATTACGATGCTCCACGCAAGGATCGTCTGTCGGTATCGCGGTGAAAGGGCTATTCATAAAATGCCAGTAAGTGATAACGATACGCCCTTCAATTTCAATAATTTTAAGCATTATAATAGGTAGAGGTAAGTGTTTCGCAACATGAGAATCGTTAGGACACCACTGTCCTGAGTGTTATGTTCTAAAATAAAACTTAATGCTGCTATTAATTAAATTCCGTGTTTCTCTTTTAATGGCATGTGGTGTCAACTGTCCGCTCCAATACTCGATATTTCAGTCCTTTAAATACAGCCCAAATGTTGACCACATTATCTCAGCGTGTTGAATTTGTTTTGGCACTGGAAAATGTGAACTTTCCTCATAAAACCTGAATTTGCCTAATAAAGTGCTCAATAGCAGTGGTGAGTGGTCACATCGCAGTGATCAAAACCATTATCATCACAGCACACAAAAAAGTCAGTGTTTCGTAACGTTTATACAATAGTAGCCGAAAAAAAACTTGGCGAGCATTTCACTACAAAATTAGTAGCACAGTAGTACAAAATTTCCACTGGATCCGACAAAACTATTTGCCTTTCTTTGCTTTCATTCCCCACTTCAATCCAAATGCGATCACTGTGGGTACTTGTGCTTAAAACAACGAAAAGGCAGAAATTTTATTCGTGCATTCACGTAGTCTACAACAACGCACTTGAGTTTACGAATTCATTTTCCCCCACATCATAATAAGTACGGTGGTTAGAGATCGATTTTTGGTTCCCCAACAAGAACCGGATTCATTCATTCTGGACGTAAGCCGACCTCCAGCAGCTTCCAAATGATGACATTACTTTTTTGTTGTGAATTCTCCCTTGTAAAATATCTCAACCATGTCGTGTACACACATTCCGTCGTCATTTTTACTTGACTATCAGCCAAGTCTTTTTCTTCTCCCCAGTTTTAGTCAGAATTGATGCTCATAATTTATTATAACTGCAGCCTGGACTTTGAACTCCTGCTCAAATTACTGTACATTGTTGTGGTACGTGTCGCATTTATCCTTGTATGAAAAGACAAAATGCATGTATATTCCGCTGGCACAATTTTTTCCTTATTGTCTACTTTCCCTCTTTTTCATTTTAAAGACATCGGTGCTGCTGTGCCCCGTGTTCTGCTGCTCACTAATGGCTTCTTTATAAACCATACAGAATACTAAGCGAACAGTCGCCACCAGAATGTAAAGAAGGTGCCGTTCTGTTGTGCCATTACACGAAAATCATTTACCATTTCGTATTATCCTCCCGCCAGAATCACACAAAACAAGACAACAAAAGTAACAAAACATGCTTTTGGTTTTCTCTGGAAAATATTTTGAATCCTGGGATTACGCTAGGTTTTCTCCTACTCTACATTCAATCTCTCTGTTCTCGCTTTGCTACACACATTTTGTTCAATGCTGTTTTGTACATTGCCTGCCATACCAAGGCCTAGTTTCGTAACACGATCCCTGTAGGCAATTTCACCGGGTATCCGCTTCCTGTCCCATCGCGGGGAAAGCCTGTTCAATTTGAATGAAGGTAATAATGCGCTCGCCAAATAAATGGGAAGGGGAAAAGGAGAATTTAGCTGTGTGCATGATAATGAAACAGGATAAAGTTGTACAATTTTCTCCTCTGTGTTCATGTTCGTACAGCCTTGTCTCGTTCGATCATTAACGATGGAATGATCATTTTGTAGAGAAAACACTGTTCTGCGAAATCCTTTTGTTTCGTTTTATCCTTCAACTAATAAGCAACGAATAATCCTACTCAACATACAGCTGTCATCATCCTTTTCAGGTTTCACACGCCACAGTAATGTAAATGCCCTTTTATAAAGCTGACTACCGAAGATTTCACCACAGCTTTAATCGTCAAAAAAGGAAATGGATACAAATGGCATGCGTGATGCTTAATTCTCTGATGAACAAAAGCTGAAAATTAACCAAATGCTGAAACTGAAGAAGATAGTGCGAAACTACAAATTTGTGCGGTCAAATTCAACTAATCAATAAATGCTGTGTGGAGGAAAAGGCGAGCAGATAT
This sequence comes from Sinella curviseta, assembly GCA_004115045.4. Taxonomy (NCBI): domain Eukaryota; kingdom Metazoa; phylum Arthropoda; class Collembola; order Entomobryomorpha; family Entomobryidae; genus Sinella; species Sinella curviseta. The sequence continues at coordinate 52,265,517 of CM023201.3, forward strand.
ATACCTCCACCCACTAAAAGTCCTAGAAACAATTAAAACAGGGCCGTGAGCTATTCACTGACAATATATTGGCTTCTATTCTATATTAGGTTGCATATTATGTGTCCGTCATCAGTCACTCATTTGTGCGACACAATGCCACAGAACAGGGTAATTTGCCAAGTGAAAGCTAGAGTGAGTGGGCATAGGTCCACTATTTTGTGGGTACGTAATATTCACACAGGTTTATTGCCCGCATGCTTGGATACAATTATAACATTGTCTCATAACTTCAATGTATGTCATATTATTATTGCAACAGTAGTGAAAGCATATAACCTTGCCGTTCTGAGCTGTTGATGGACTGTACTTGAGCCACTACTACTGGGGATGGAAAGAGTTGTAGTCCATGTACAGAAGTTAATTCTACGACTGCTATCTGCAGACTGAATACCCATTGAATATTCATGTAATGTGAAAGTCAGTATGAATGTTAAGTTTTCTACGATATAATGACTATAAACTATGCAATAAAAATATCTTTTTTCATGCGCCTCTGGAAAGCAATGTTACAGGGAACATCCTTTCAGGTTATAACACATTTATATCGAGGCCGACTGACACACTAGAAGATAGACATTAGACATAACTTTCCACTTAGCTTTGCCCCTTTTGCTTTTGGTCGCAATTCCGTTTGTAGTACAAAAAAATTGGACTTTCGCATGACTTTCCCTTGGGTTACATTATTTGCAATGGTAAATACACTTTGCCGCGAACTTGGAGTGACAGCTGAGACTATATATTCTTTCGTGTTGCAAAACCGTCTCATAGGATGCCGTCTGTTACATAATATTAGGTTGTTCACCAGTCATGTAAAGCATGCATCTTTTTTCATTCCAAACAAATTCAAATGTGTTGGTGGAGAACATGTTGAACTAGAAATATTTCCAAGTTGGCATTTTGGCATCTTCACAAACGTAGATTTTACATAACAGACATGGGTTTTGGACCGTATTTATTGCTGGCAAATGCTACAACAATATTATTATTGGACTCAAGATGAATTTGAGCAAATTGGCAAATATTGAAATACAGACAAACTGACGAGGCAAACACACGATGCCATTGCTGTCAGTCAGTCAACGGCACAACTGGCTGTTTTTTTCTGTTAAATCAGCGACACAGAGAAAACGAAAGTATAACATGTTTCCAACTATATATTCCCTATTATCCAAATGTCTTTGATAAACTTGTCTGAATTTGCATTTTTATTTGAAATTTTAGGAAGGACTCACTTGAGGCTGAGATACCCAATAAACAATGCAACTTCCTTACAAACGAACTCTAAAAAACTGGTATCTCCGGCTGCTGGTGGAGACGTGCATTTATTTTCCTGCTTTTCTATGTATATTGCTAAACACTTGTCTGAGGATTTATGTTCATTCAAGATTTTTGGGAATAAAAAGATTTATAAAATTGTAAAAAAAAAGAATATTCACAGTTTTTAGACGCTTTCTTTCTGGTTACTGTAATCCGCGCTTTGTCCCTTTTGTTCCTGTTTTTGCACCAAGAACAGTAAATGACGTTTTTGCGTTAGGTTGGAAAAGGCTCAAGGCTCTACATATAAAAACCTATTTTACAGTGGAAAACCGGTGGTAAGTAAAATGGCATTCATGAAATATTTTATGTTCTGTTATACATGTGTATTTCATATTCAGGATGCATGTTCTATTTTGCCAGTGCTTTTGAAATACTTTTCTCTCAAAATTAAATACATCAAGTCTCATAAATTGTAAATTCAGAGGAATGTAAAAGCAGTGTGGTGGTGATTTTCAGTGTCTATAATTTCTGTATTTTATAATCCGCACGAAGTTGACGCACTAAATCAGAAACAATCAGTAATATGTTATGTAGAATTGTATAAATCGTAATAGATGTATGGTTCATTCATACCAGTAAATAAGGCAAATGGAGGAACAAATCAGCGTTAGAAATTTCCGCCTTCGTTGATTTTCGGAACACACCAAAATTTGTTGATACCCACAGTGTGGGTCCCACACCCTTGGATGTTGGATATTAATTTACCCAACGTGTCCGTTGAAACGGGGACAAGTTTACATGGAAAGGGTAACAACAACCTTTGGGGAGATCTGAAAATCAACAAAGGCCAAGATTTTCAAACGTTGATTTGCCCATCTACTTGCCTTATTCCTCTGAGGTTCAGGTCTTATATTTAAAGAAGTTAGACACAGTTGCGTATCCCAAGTGCTTGATACTTCAATAGTCCCCAGATCTTAAAATGAGATATCTCTGATTAAATTAATGAACATTGATTGTTAAGAAATGATAGATACGAATATGAATGGAAATCAATACATGTTATTGCCAAGACTTTGCCCATTTACAAATAACATGCTTGATTTACTATCATTGAAAATATACATACACCTATTATCATGTATACTGGTGGTGTACTAGAACGAAATATATTCAAGAATGCAAGCGGTTATGTACATAACAGGGCAGTGAGATTTTCAGGGTATTATGTGTCAACGTGCCTTTTTTACCATTAATACATGGCGAATATGATGAAATGATAACGACTCTGGCACACCTTGTCCTAGCTCCAAAGAATAATTCATAGCTATGGCGAAACTATGTTCTGAAACAACAACGATTATTCGTTTGCTCAAACTTTTTCTAGTTAATAAAATCCAGATTACTACCAAGAACCCAAAAGAATATTCTTATACATATGCATTTTCGGAATAAGAATCAAATTTCTATATCTCGTTGTTTATTCCATTTCCCATGCGATTAACTATGTAATAGATTTCCCTATGAATTATAGATGCCGTATACACTCCTGTTATTTTTTATTTCTCAATATTTCATTCCGAATTGACAAAAGATACATTGAATTTGGCCTCAAATGCCATTTCTCATCGCATATACCGACTAGTACTCGTGTTTCCTGCTACAAGCAGCAAACCCGTATTTTCTCCATTTCCATATATCTATATCTGCCCACCATACATACCATTCACTATACCAGCCTATAGTTTTCTATTACCATTTAGTAAAATTAATTTAAAAATATTTCTCTGTACGCATACGCATAAATTAATTTACAAGCCGTATTCCATCATTGTCAAATAATATGAAACCCTGACAGATACAGGCGGGTCAGAAGAATCCAAAAAGAAAATGAGAGAACATCAAAAAGTGCTTATCGTTCTCGGATTTCTCACCAAAGCAAAGTGCTCTCAAAAGTACAATATTCTCGATTAAGGGAAACTGCGCTTCGTGCATGCTCTCTGGAAAACGCAAGAGAAAGGAAATGAGACGACAGTGTTTAACTTGTTTAGTGACATGGTCTCTCTCTCGTGTGTGAGTGTTCTTCACTCTCTCGCGTCGAGCAGAGCGCGTTTGCTATTATTATTTTGAGCTGTTTATTCTACAAGGAGGACAAAGTGTGAAGTAAGCTATTTACCTTAATAGCGCTCTTCTATTCCCACGACGAGAAACGAAAATGAGCCAATATATGGGTGGTGTGTAGAGTTTTAGAATTAAAAAATCAAGCGGCGCTTGTGAGTTTTTCGGTAAATGGTTTTGTGTCCTATTTCGATTATCGCAATCGGCCACTTTTGAATCTGCATTTGTAATATTTACACAACATGTTCGCTTAAAGTGCAAGATAAAATGTAATATTTAATATTCGTAGACCGAGTGAGTGTTTTCGTACGCAAAACTTATTTTGCTTCACACATTTTAATATGCACACAACTCACTCTCCATTATTATTGCTGCAACAACGATAAAAGATGAACATGCTCACTTATGACGCAAACTACAAAAAGGCATGAGCAGAAGCAGAAGCTGGCACTCTTTCTCCCTCACTTTGGGAGGAAAACAGGCTGTTGTTATCTCGCCGTGGTTCTGCTTCTTTTGTTTCCCCCTTCATGTATTTTTCAGATATGAATATTAGTTTTTACGAACTTTTTTTTCTGAATTGTTCCCTGGTGTTCTCTTTTGATGTTTGGTCTGGTTCTCCTCTGGCTGCATCGGAACACCTCTCTCCCTCTCTCACTTGCAATAATAATATTTCTTGCTATTACATCTAAATGTTGAGGAAACACAATGCATGCATGTAATTCTCGTAAAATATCTGTTGAATCTAAGCTGTTCTGTTGCCCGAAGAAGTATTTGGCAGGTTTCTGGCTCACGGTACTTTCTGTTTATTTATTCATTCGATATTAACATTTTCTGTTGGAATGTGCAACAAGCAGTGACTGCTGCTGTTGCAGTTGAAATCATGCAATCCACCAGCTTTGTTCCTGTCAGTGGAGTAGAGCACTTCCTCACCACCACTAAAACTGTATATCAAGAAAGTTTGATAAAATTGAGCAGGAAAAAAGGTCTGCTGAATAGCTAATGCTGCAGCACGTAATATCTGCAGACTAATTAAAACTGCTTCACCGCTTCCTATTTTCTGAGCACACTCCCGTGATTAAGTACATTAGCTAATTTCCTACACTTTCACACAGGTAGGTAGTTAATATTTACTTTACGTCAGTGCCAGTCAGGTAGCCACTAATGCACTCAAAAGCACGCTACTAGGCGATATAATATATAGAAATCTAACGATAAGTTAAAAAGCCCATGAAAATCTTATTTTTCTCTCATCCGCACTTTCACCAACACCGCTGCTGCCGGAAACTAAGAAAAGTTTCACAGAGAAAACTGGGGTTCCTGCTCCGAGCATAGGTATATATATAAGTTATTTCACAAGTAGTGCCCTGTCTGCTAGTTGCAAGACAGATTATTTTTGGACAGGATGAAAATTACTGTTGGACAGTGAGTAGGACAATTCCATATAGAGCACCATTCACACTACAACACACATTCATGAGCTACAGACAGCCGAAAAACCACCAACCATTCATGAGCCAGTCTGCGCTGTTACTACACCAGCTTTGGGCATTGTGTGAGTAAGATATATCAGGATAGAAAAAAAAGAGAAAGGATTCTTCTGCCCGTGTGCAGGGTCTAGTAATGCAACTACTTCCCTTGTTTTTCCAGCCATCCTCGCTTTCTCTTTTTGGGCTCCACTTGCCTCGCTTTAGTTAGCGCTACGAAAAGCTCGCAACCTTACTTGCTCAATTTTTTTCTCTCCCGCCGTTTTCCTTTTAACCAAAAGCAAACGGAAGGACCGAGGAAAACTGTTCTTTTTTACTTTCAAGAGAGAGTGGAGCCCCTTTTAAACTGCTTATTTGCAATGCAATACAACTAGCTAGCTACTTTAGTTTAGTTCTAAACCTTCCTTCAACTTACTTATTTTTTTCATGAAAAGTCGGCTTCCATATTCTTAACTTAAGCTCATGCTCTACATCGAAATCCCTTCGCCAGCGCTTGGTTGACAAGAAAAAAGTGGTTGGGTAAACTTCAACTTGTTTTTCTTTAGCTTCGATAGCAGCAGGAGGTATATGGTAGCAGTAGTGATGCGAACCTAGGGGAAAAACTGGGGAAATAAAAAAATGCTTTCACCTACTCATCCCTTTTATACTGTTGCTTATTGTTATGCATTAGTGATAGGCGAGCTTCCCTTCATACATTATACATAGACAGATTCCTCTGCCTTCACCTGCACTTATATACAACGCAGTAGAGTAAAAAGTAGTGGAAAGAGTGAAAAAGTAACAGAAAATACATACATGCCAAGGAGTATGCTTTTATGCAAACTCTAAACTTGACGTAGTACGCCAAATTTGACTGTATTTGTTTAGCTTATATTAGCTTAGCTTTGGCCTCCATTTTCTAAAAAATGCAAAAAGGCTACTGGCAATGAAAATCGTTTTCATTCGAGGTTGGCAAAAAAGTATCCTGCGCTACCTTTAATTTGAATTCGGCAAGTATGGTATGTGCTATCATCAGGCCTGGCGTGCATGTTTCTTATGAGGTGTACCACATTCCATAATAATATGGATGGAAAGTTTTCATACACATGAGAGAGAAAAATGGACAAATGCTCGGAATATTACATTACAGTTCACTAGAATCTAGCTAGATGAGTAGCCATTTTAGTCAGAGTCAGTCAATACGAGCCATGATGATAACGGTAATGGTAATGGTGATGCATGGATTCCCACTAACCGACCTCGGCCTTCCTTTTGAATTATCTATGAGCTAAAATGAAGTGGATAGAGACAGAATAGACCTCTCTAATGTCATATCAAACTAAGGTTTCATACACTTTTCATGTCAGTGATAATAACTGACAGTGAATGATACTCAGAAAATTATAGCCTCACTTTATGGCTCTTTAAAGAAGAATGCTAACCGTACGTGTTTTATTTGAAACATGGAAAGAAAACACAGGAGCAGGATGGTAAGAATATCAACATATGGTGTATTCGGAACCATATGAAACTAGGTTATTATATTACACATTATACTAGTTCAGTTTGTCCGCATCTACTTAAATGGATTTTGAAAGACAAAGTATTTTGGTAAACAAAATTTATGTCTTCAGACATGGAAGGTCGTTAACGGCTAATAGTCTACCTAGACTCTGGACAAATATTTGAACCTGGAAAATAATACCTGCTCATTGTTTCTCTTGTTTATGCGAATCTTATTTACAGCAAGTTATATGCAGTTTATTGGGAAAATACTGGTGTCCTCCTATTCGTTAATATTCTGTGAGAAAGGCACACAAATTAGCAATTATAATTTGGCACATGAATATATCATTGCTTGTGAGTCTGCGATTACGGAACCTGATATCATTTAATCCATTTGATACAAGTTTTGAATCGCCGATGATAGCGTAACGTTTGTCCTTTGTTCAATGAATTTTAAAAAATCTTGCAAATTTATACGTACAAGAATTTTAAGCGCATAAAATGTTAGATACTATTGATCTACATCATAGACATAAAACCGTCTATATATTTTATTATTTGTTCAAGAGCTTTTGAATAATTCATGATTCATGGCGAAGACTAAGCTAAGCTGCTTTCATCATCGTGTACCGATTTTTTAGAATTGGAATTTATGCTAGCAAAGTATCACAACTACATACTAATATTACTTTACATAAATCCATCGATATTTTCTAGTAAAAATACGATTTGCATTTTTCTAATGAATCTAATATTTTCGTTATGCAAATGGATACAATAATATTTGTCATGAGAGTAAAAATATTGTCAAAAAAAGAAGATATATACTTTTGGAATACTACCTATTTAGTCCATATCGCTGACATTTTTATTCCGTACTTGTTCGTAATGCGGCGTAACAATACTTGTATGCTTTGTTGACATCCTTTCCGTTTATGATTTTAAAAAACGGAGGTACTTGACGAGGAAAATATTTTATTTTGGACAAGTAGATTTGAATAAAGCTGACGTAAAGTGAAATGCCAATGTTTAATAATTCATGTTTACTGACATTGATATGTGCACTAATTTTCCGTGAAACACTTCTTGTGAAAGAAACAATAGGTAGAATATTGAATTAATGGTTTATGGGGATTATGTAACGTATGGATTACATCGGGAACACAATATTTGATGGACGTACCTTCATGAAATATGAAGGTATGTTTCTCCGTTTCTCTGAAACTTTCAAAGCAAAAGAGAATTTAGAAAAATGCTGTCCTTTGTATGTCTTGAAGAATTTTTTAATAAAAATGTTTCACGTTTTCCGTCTTCTTCCGGCAATGTTGAAGGGAAGCAAACTTAAAGCTCAACTGAGAAAAACCTTTTTTTTAAATTCAACTGAGATTGAAATCAAAATTCAACCCCATAAATACTTGCTTTCTGATCATATAAGAGAATATGTAATACTTTCCATGAATAAATTAATGTGATGTAGTTTTCTATGTATTTATTGCAGCAGCTGTATTCATAGAGCATGCAATACGTTTTGCCTCCAGTACTTTGTTTTTTGTCGTAGTCATACATAAATTGTGCAAAATCACTCCTAGTGTTAGCGTTGCCACTCTGTAATAGCCATTTTTCTCCTGTCATAAACCATAGACCACAACGGACAGCAAGGGAGGATGTGGCATAAAAGCAGTGTAAGAGAAAACTTTCACCGCATCAAGTCAGCAGTCCATATAATCCCATTTTTCACCGTCGTATGTATCACAGAGCTAGTTTTGCAAAACCAACTCTATTTTCGAATATTTTTCTATCTGCAATCTGTACGGAGATATTTACTGAGTTACATGCATATTGCATTACGACTTTAGTTTCCATTTTTCACTTTCACCATCTCTCTTAAAGAAAATTACAAATGGCTGAGTACGCTGGAATATTTTGGCAAATGTGATTCTCAGACAGTGTGAAACGAAATTTGTGCGAATGTGTTTTTTGTTGGAAATTGAAGGAGAAAATATAGCAATAGTTGTGTCGTTTCATAGCGGTTGTATCACTATGCAAGATAAATAGTCTTATTCTAGGACGTTTGTTGGGCTTTCAAAGTTGACAAATCAGCAGTATGAAGTGGACAATTTTTAGGGATGAGCAAATACTTATTGCATAGTGTCTCGGTTGGCCCAGTGAACAGACGTAAACATGTGTGGACTTTTTCACACTGGAGTTATTTTTCACTTGGTTTTACTGACCACTCGTTCGTGAACTGATGGTACGTAGCAGCAAGTGAAATGTGGATAGAACATGGCGTATTTTGGGAATATTATGTAGTCTGCGAATAAAACTTATGGAATGCATAGATTTTGTTTTACTTCCCTTGGCCTTTTCGTTCTCCAGATTGCAGATATGTGGATGTTCCTTCGGAGAATTGTGTAATAAGTATTGTGAAACAGTTATATTTTCGTTGCATGCCGCCACTGTAGAAATAGCAGAGCAGTTTTAAAAGGCAATAATAGTAGGACAGGATGACAAAAAATGGAGAAAAATAATGTACATTGCCATGGCAGTGGTACACAGCTGGAAGGAAATCATGAGATATGCTACAATAACGATGTACAAAAACCCGTTACATCTTTAACGAGCAACTTTAGTCATCCTGAGGAACATAGGAATAGTAAATCCCTAAAATAAATAACCGCAGAAAAGCCGTGTACACTTAGGTTTTGGACAAAATGACGCGACGGCAAATATGACGCAGAGTAAATGTGTATATAACGACTCATCTCTTCAAGTTTAAATCTTTAACAATATCACTATATAGGCTGCGCAATTATTTTTGGAAAAATTATATGAGGAGCATAATAATATATTGTTGTGGACATCAATAGCCGACTCAGCAATAAACAACTGCATAGAAAAAAAACAACAAGAACCATATCGTGAAAAACAGACGATCATGCTGTTTGTTCTTTCAAAATTATAGATAGTCTTCGTTGCTCAATTACCCAGAAAAATTGACAAATATGCTTTTTCACTTTTACTGTACCCGTACGTGTCTGCTGTATAAGGTTTAGAGTATAATCATTTCAGTATGTGTGCATGCTGTAGTGTATGTGTTTTATTTTGAGGTACTATGTATTTTGCCGTCGATATTGTTTCAGTTCACGGAAAACCTGTTATTGCTTACTATGTGAATTCGTCTGTGGTGAAAGAAACCCTTTATAAGGACCATTTTTGAAGATTATATCTGACTTCTGTTACATAACTGCAACTCATGCACAACGTTTTCCTGATTACCCACTCGGTGACATTGAAGCATTAACAATCAGTCGGTTTTTTGCAGCATTATCCTTTATTACTACCTATTTTTACAAGTCCCATTCTTTTCGTCGTAAAAGGGCTTGAGAGAGAACTGACTGATCAAGAACCCACTCACTACTGCAATGCAATAAAACGCTCAAGGTCGGAACTCAATTATTTCGTTCCTGCAAGACTTTCTTCGATCATATATCCTATTTGATTATTGCCAGTTACAATTCAAGCATTTCATTTTTGAGCATTGAACATAACGTATAGGATATAATTTACTTGAACAAGCATGTGATTATAATAAATTAGCCATGAGTAAAAGGCGGTGAAATGCATTTGTGTATCATGTTTAATAATACTTCGACTAGAAAATTAAATTAAATTAATTTGTCAACTAAATACTAATTCTTTGTGCAAAATCTTGTATGTTGAGGTTATGAGGTAAATCCGTGAGCAGGGGTTTTCCTCTTCATGATTAAAGAACGTGCATGTAGCATAAGTAATATATAAATTCAAGGTACATAATATGTTTCTTGGTATATGAAAGTGTACTTCATTAATTTTATGATTTAATTCGTAAGATTGATTCAATGCTGAATACATGGAAGCATTCCAACTCCAACGCATCTTAGCAGTATTTGATGACCTTACTTACTTGTTAGTGTATAAGCTATTTGTTTCCTCATTTTATTCGGTAAATTCAGCAATTTACAAAATTGGATTCGATCAAACCAGACATCAAATCGTTTATGCACATGTTCGCACACAACATTTACCAAATTGCATTTACGCATAAGGTCAAACAAGATGCCGTAAGATGGCTATTAACAAAGTTTCAACGATCAGCAATAGCAATCTGACCACGGAATAAAGGGTTCACCACAGGAAAGCCCAAGTACCATCAAGGGAATCTTCTTTCCAAACTCATATGTAGTTAGTTACGTAAGAAAGCACAAGGTCAGATTAGACTATTATGGAAGAAGTTATTCAAGAAGATGGTCTGGCTTTCTCTTTTCAAAGTAGACCAGAGTAAATTACCTTACAAAAGCATCATACGTTTACAGCAACTTGCCGTTTTAATTCATACTGCTTATAGTGGAAAGTAAAGTTCTTCCAAAGTTATTCAAAGGTTTCGAATGCAATTTTTATAAAAATGTGCTTCTAAGGAACAAAATCAATGGGTATTACTCTCCTTTCGGTGATTGTAATTCGTCTAGATCTTCCAGAATCCGGCTGGCCATTAATGTAATATACTCGATCCTTCCAGAATGACCCTCCTCCAGCAATCCACACCTCAAAACAAAATCTAAGAAAGCTTACAAACATCCCTGCCATCAGAATAATAAATATAAACTGAAAATTTTCCACTTCCAGTGGCTTTGTTTCGGATTTGCTACTGCTTCGTATTTTTTCAAGCTTTTTGTACATTCCAGTACCCGTCTGTGTATCGGTCCACTCAATGCTAGCCTGTCTGTATGAATTCACCAGTCGTCTCCTCCAAAATGCCGTTAAGCCTATTTCAAAGAATGTCTGACCTATGTGCTGAAAAGCCGGCGTAAAAATGGAATTTTTAGGAAGAGCGAATGTATACCAAGCAGCCCAAACAGGTTCGATTGATGGCGTTAATGGGTTCTCCAATTGAGGAATGGTCATATTTTTTGTGGCAGCTACTTTCAGTGTAAAATCCCAGCCTATACAAACTGTGCTTTTTTCCATGAAACTTTTTACCACACATTCTGTCGTGTTCTCCACCTTGTTAGATCTAGTCTCAATCTTCTTAATCATGGAATTAGTACTCTCCTCAAAATGGGTCCAAGCACTGATTCCAGACAAGTCAAAGTATATTTTGTAATTAGTTTGCTCGCTCAATTGCTTAAACGTTGTTGGTTTTTGGTCCGGGTGCGGAATGGAAATGGAAGCTGCCAAATTGCTCCTGTAACCGGTTCCAATTACAACGATAAATGCCACCCACATTATCATGAGGAGACGAATCCCTATTGGCTTTTTCTCTTCCGTTTGCTCTAAACTCAGAGACCAGACTAGAAAGAGGGATTTGGTGAACAAATGTCCATTCGACTTGATAGTACCTCTCCTTACAGAAAGTTGGAGGGATTTGTAAAAGAGAACGACGAAAGCCGCAAAGAAGCCAACAATGCACATCCACACGTCGATGGTGTAAGAGCGAAAAATGGTGTACTTTCCCAAATGCTTTTCCGGAGGCGATGTCACGAATATTAAATGCGCTCTTCCAAATGGTCCTACAAAGTCGGCAAGGCCATGTCTATCCACTGTTTGGGTTGACACTGAAGCAATGTCAGCTTTCCCGTAAATTAAATCTCCATACACTTTAAATACAGGTTAAAAATAATTTAGTATAATACCGTGCAAATTGCCTTGTAAAGATTCATTAATGTCGTGAAATATTTTATTAAACAATTTACCTCCATCCCACGATCCATTTTTGTACTTTTTTCCAGTTAATTTCCACTCTTCAAAGGCATTAAATTCATATGTGTAGTTGTAGTATTGGCTGGCTTCATGGAATATCCGATAATTTTGCCCCATCAACTGCTTGCCCCCATTGTCATCGTAAACCCAGTCCAAATATGGCGGAAATTTGGTTCCAGATATTCGAAAATGCTGACCGTGAAGACTGGCTGTAGTGCTTGTGATCCAGTATACCGATTCCAGATTACGGACCAACGCAAACCGCGATTTTCCTCTTTCCGGACGGTCAAAAATGTGTCGCTGATAAATAAAGGTTTTATCTATTGGTATGGCCAAGATGTTTTGAAATTTTTCCACCAGTGCACTTCTTAAGAAGGTCGTAATATGTCTGTCGAAACCCATCAGCATGAACCTATCTTCGCTGCCGTGACCAATGGAAAGAAGCTCTTGCAAATACTTATCAGCTCGGTTTTTCTTTCTCTCCTCTTTAATCAAGCAAATAAATGTCCATCGGAAAGGAGTTGTCTTTACTGCTCCAACCGGTGGCGTTATACGTTGCTTCGTGAATCTCCACAAGGGATTAAAAGTCCACATCACACTTCCAGCGTTGTCCACTGATTCCAAGGATTCGCGAATTTTATATTCAAGGTCGCTTTCAGTGTCATCAATCATGACAATAGTTGGATTGTCACGAATCAACCGTTTGAACATATCTTTCATTGTGAAATTTCCCTGGGTTATGCATGCTTTGAGTACGAATAAAAATGCAATTAGAACCCAAAAAGTGAGGAACTGAGAACGTGCTGCTATTAATTTCATCCTTTCCTTAATTTAATTTTGTCTAAAGAAAACTTAAACCAGTTTGAGAATTCTGAACGAACAAAAATGCACAGACTTTCTCTTACTTTCTCCGTGTATCTTATTAACATCGATGGACAACCAGACTCTGGAATCAAGTATAAACATGTAAGGCAAGTTCAATGTCAAGTTGACAAAGTGAACAAAAGTTGCAAAGCACAATTCAATAAGACGTTTGATACACACCCCTCAAATCTGAACTGGTTAGATCCAAAGAAATTTCATTATCCATTAAGAAAGCATACAACAAATAGTCATAAAATATTTTAGGCTGTGCTCCTTCATTAGTGTCTGGTGTAGGTTTTGCAACATGTTTTCCTTTTAAATATGCAATAACAAGGAATTGTTACAAGTTTACCAACAATAACTTATGAATTTACAGTTTCTTGGTTGTAGGCGTTTATTGTTAGACTGTACAATGTTACAAGTGGCTCTGTAATAATATAAAGGGAAACTAGCGATTCCGGATTGAAAACCTGGTTGCAACCAGTTCCAGAATTGATTTAATGTAGCGAATGAAGGTGACCATGAGTTAAGAAGTGCGTTGGTGGGATGTCTGTTTTATTTTAATGGAATGAAGTTCATTTCCATTAGGCGAAATCATGCATTCACTTTTGACTGGTCATAATCACAAAAAATTCTTAAGGTACTACTAGTCAAGTAATTAATCTATCATGCTCGTATGTCTCTCTCTTGCATATCTCCTTCGTATATTACACGCCTCCTCACCTCCAAGTTGCAACTACTTTATATATGAAGTCGCTATTTGATTCATGTTTTGTTTGAGTGATTTATACTGCACTCCATCTAGACTCGCTGCATTAACTGTAACGAATCTAATTGACATTATTTTTTCGTACATAGCTGACATATCCTTCTAGGATTTCGCATTGATTAGAACGTACATAAAAGAATTGATTAATTAATTCTTCCTCGATACGATTGCTCGCTATATCAAATGTGGGCATATTTATTTTCCTCATTAAAAGTAAGCATATACGATAAAATGGTACAATAAAGTTCAATCCACGATACAATCCAACATACCAACTAACCAACGGTATGTGTTATATACATGTTTGAAATTCTAATTATATATGTTCAATTGACGCATTATAGTTTATTTTTTATATTATTTAGATATTTCTATGATTTATGCATTTCAAGGCAGAAATGTTACTGTGATGGTATGATTGTGTGTTCCAGCGTATGAATCGTTTCCTTCTTCTCTGGCATTTGGAGTAATAAGTTCACCACTGATTTTTCTTCTAACAATATTACTAATTTTCCTGATCTTAATCTTCTTCTTGTTAAATATTCGCTTAAGAACACCAGCCTTTTCCTGAAAAATCTCCCCTACAAACGTTATACAGGAAACCATAATGCCAATGCCAAAAATAAGAAATATGAATTGAACATTTCTCCAGTCCAACTTTTCCAAGATTGTTCGGCTACTCCTGGTTCGAAATGCTGTCAGTTGTCTATAAAGCGGCGTATCAGTTCTTTCAGATAACCACTTCCTTCCTCGATACTTTGCTTTCCGAACAATATCTTTCTCCCACATTCCAATTAACCCAATTTCAAAATATGTCCGGCCAATCTTCATAAATTCATTTGTAAACACAGAGTTATTTTCAATAGCAAATACAAACCATGCTTCAAATAAAGGTTTTGAGCTGAACAGTGCGGGCCGACCCAAAGTAATTGTTAAATTAATCGATGATGCGAATGTGAGAGAAAAGTCCCATCCTGCACAAACCGTACTAACTTCCATAAATGCAGTAACGGTACACATGCTCGTGTCTTCCGTTTTTGTCGCTCTGCTCACCAACGCCTTTATTCTTGGATCCCCATTTGTCTTGAAATGTTGCCACCCGGATACACCTCCAAGGTCAAAAATGATCCTGTACTCTTTGTGATCATAAAGCTGATGAAATGTTCTTGGAACTTCGTCTGGTTGAGGTGTAACAATGTAAGATGCCAAATTGTATCTATATGAAGTAGCTATAATGACCATAAATGTCACCCAAATCATCATCAACAGTCGCAGTATGAATCCTTTTGGTTTCCTAATTTCTTGTTCGAAGGTAAATGCGACCATCATCATGAACGCTCTCATTATGGAATCATCGTGCCGCTCTTCCCCTCGTGAATATCGGATCCGGAGAGCTATCGAATTCAAACACCAAAGCAGCAGGAATCCACAAATGAGGACTATCCACACGAAGAAGGGCAAAGGGTAGAAAATTGCGTACTCCCCCACATCTGCATATGTGATAGGATTTGCAGTCATGAAAACCAAATTGGATCTACTAAATGGGCCGATAAAGTCAGCCAGTCCATTTCTACTTGCTGTTGGAGTCGAAACGGAAGCAATTTCTGCACGTCCATAAACAATGTCTCCGAATACCCCATCCCAAGTTCCGTTGTCTAATCGTTCGCCCGTCAACTGCCATTCTGTCGGATGGTTCAAGCTGAAAGTGTAATTGTATCTTTCTGCTCCATTCGTTATGATCAAATAGTTAATCCCTTCATATTCCAAGGAACGGCTATTGGTATCTTCTGGTTGGAGAGAATACATGAATGGTGGAAAGTCTGTTCCTACCATGCGGAAATGATGTCCATTCAGACAGTTCTCTTTATGAGGAATCCAGGTAGGCAATAATAAATCATTAGTGGCCGAAAACGGTTCACCTTGCTCGGCATTTCTACAAGTTTTGCGGTAATGCATCAGCAGCGTGAATCCATTCATCTCAATTCCAATGGCATTTCTAAACTTCTTCATGAGAGGATTTACAAGGAGAGGTCGTAAAACAAAGCGTCCGCCAACAAAAATGAAATGATCAGTGCGCCCGTTTCCGGTACTTAACAATTTGTACAGATACGCATCCAGTGAATCCTTGGAATGCATTAGTTCCAGAAAGCAGACAAATGTCCATCCGAAAGACTTATTGTATCTGTAATTTGTACGCCATGGGTATGGTTTCACTCGAGGCTTTTGCTGCTTCTCTAAGAAAGTTTTGTAAACAAAGAAAGTAGTACCCTTATCTTTCGAAAGCCTTATTTTGCCCCAGTATTTCATAAAGCTATCCAGCTTTCTATTGTCCAATATAATAACAGAGGATCTGTTCCCAGATAATTGGTCGATCGTGCTGGCCAATGCTTCCGGCGATCCATTGAAAATTGCTGTATTAGCTGTTGTGGTGCTTCCGACTTTGTTTACGTTTAGGTACCACCACCACAAAATGACCCAAAAGTTGTTCTTCATTGACACTGCAGCTAATGGAAAATATTCTGGATCAAATTCTGAAATTCACAATAAAAATCAACACTGCAATTTTCCATTCGTGGAAACATCAGTAGAATCTAACAATGGGATAAATCTAACAAGGCGAGAATGGGTCCCAGATCCCTTGGTATAAAAATGATCCCCTCCTATAATGGCTATTCTCTAATGACAGCAATCGACATAACATGTTCACAAAAATACCATTTCAATTTCACTGTACTTTCTTGAGTCAGTGTTTTGTAAAATACATATTTTCAAAATCCGGGTTTGTGCAGTTTTTCGAATGTATGCTTAAAAGTAAAGTTGGGTTCGTATGTTTGCTTTGCACTTCAAACGAGGCGAAATTAAGTGTATGGGTTGGAGTTGGACTGTTCATTTTGTGTCAAAATTACAAAATGTCATCCACGATGAAAAATATGTTGATAGGCAGCAACAGTAGCGTAGCATAGCATGGAAAATCATTTTACAATATCAAGGTGGAGATAATAATGTTTTATGTATTTCTGGATGCATAGTACTGACAACGAGTATAGTATAACCCAAGTTATACATGTACGCAATTAATAACCGCCCGAGTAGGTTGCACTTCTATAGCATAATCCCTTATTTTAGTCCAACTAGTGCATACTTGGAATTAGGAATAGAATCTGTTTCTGACAATTTGTCATATAATGTCTGCCGTTTGCAATATGCATTTGATTCACGTTTTATTTTTGAAACATCTTTTACCTCAGTGCGTATGCAAATATGCTTTAAAATGAACGTAGTAAAAAAGTTTTCTAAGGCGAATTTGAATAAATATCTAATTTATTGAACGTATTATGTATTGTTTCCATTTTCTGGATTACATTGGAGTTTGCAAGGGTATGTACATAGTACTATTATTTTAGATGGCAGGTATATGATATAGTTAGTAGAGATATTAGGATATCGCTTATGACCTCTGGTAAGAACGCTACATCATTTGGAATTTTACAAAAAATGCACTTGCGGTAGTGTCCTAAAGAATCTGATCAGAATGAAAGTGAAGACAAAGACAAGCACATTCTTATTTACAGAAACCTGCAAGGGTAAAACGGAAACCCAAACCCACCACAGTATATTGTTCTACGCACAAGCTCACCATCTAAAATCTAACCGTATACTTGATGACCTTTTGGAATTTATTGTTAATGTTAAATGTAATTAGCATGATATGCTAATTTTGACTTTTGTTATTTTAAAATGAAAGCAATAGTTTAGTAGGTTAAGAAAGCGACCATCTTATTCTCTGCAACAGTGAATGAAAGTGAATGCTACAATGATAATGGATGAAGCACTTCATTCACTACTGGATTATACAGTCACTTCTCGGTACGATACGAGTGATTCCATATTTGATAAAACAGAAATTTGTACATTAAAAAGTATGTAGCATAATCTGTTGCTCCTTTTAACTAAACTCATTGCACCAGTTTAAACTTCGTAAATACTATATGGAGATTATCTTGATGCACTTTTCTTTTGTCATTGTCTTGATGGAAAATTTTTGTCAATCTTCATGTTTTATCAAATCGACTAGCTCAAAATTAAACAAAGAAAGTTAACAATAAATGCAAATTAACTGGATAGGAAAATGAAGACACATTACAAGACGTTAAACGACTTTACGTTTTGTGTACCGTCCGGGATTGAATACTCCTTCGCTGCTAGCCATCATTTCATAAAAATCCGTATTACAGTCAATGTACAATGAAGATGGATAACCTTAGGCCTGGAAAGTAGGACAAGTTTTCTATGAATAATTATGGCTATTCGTGTACGGAGGTATCGCATGGGAAATTATTTACGGGATGCTTTTTCCAGTCTCCACTCAACATTAACAAGTCAAAAACCAATGATGTATGTTATGCTTTGGTAGAGATTTCATCATCCATTGCTATCACTAATCATAGTACCAATTCCTTTTGGATACAGACACTTCTCTCTGTTCGGTTCGAATGTTGAAATGTGGAATTGAATGTTTAATGAACCGAGGCTATATAAATGACCAAGAGAGGCGGTCAGAGCTCATCTGCAATCCATTGTGTTTCTGCCGCCGCTTGGAGAAGATCAAACATTTTGTCCCTGAAACGTATTCGTTTGTCACTTGATACCGTTATTCTTTTTCCTGTAATATTTCTGTTTTGAAGTTGACTTTTTAGTCTATTTCCAGAAAGCAACAATGGCAGGATTCAAGGTAAGGCCAAATTCATCGTTTATTCAATATTTCAATCATTTTACGTGTCAAAATCGATTTGTGTCACAATGCCCCAGTGGTTTAATAAACGACGGTTTTTACTCATTATACAACAGTTACTACATTATTTTTTCCATTTCTTTTTTTTTCAGTGTCTAGCTCTCGCCATCCTCTTGGTCGGAGTCTGTGATGCCGGTTGGAAACACAAACGTTCCCCTCAATCCCAAGGCGCCGAAAAGGACAATAAACAGCCTGCCTGGAAACCGGTTGATCAGCCACAGGAGTTTACTGTGATGGTTGACGACAACATCAACAAGGCTGACCAATTCCGTCACGAGACCTGGAAACCCGGTGGTATCATCGAGGGCGAATACGCAGCTCCCACCAGGTAATTTCTTTCTTTTTCTTCCCTTGATTACCGTGTTTCAATGAATGCATGACCGGAGATTCTCGTTGACTGCTCGAATAATTTGTAAAGACCATATCCACTAATTCGGTTGATTTTTATGATTTTTCCAGGGACGGCAAATGGTTAAAGGTTAACTACAGGGCTGACAAGGAAGGATTCCATGTCCTCTCCCAAAAGGTCGTAAGTGAATCTGAGCTTAACCAACCCTCCGGAGGAGCTGCTTCAGATCATCAAGCCAAGGTCGAGACTCAATTCAACGGAAAGGACATCAAGTACACCGTTAAGGAGGAGGACTTGAAAAAGGCAAAGAACCAAAAGACTGAGCAGGCGCACAGTGGATTGTAAGAAATTTAGTCATGCAATATAAGTCATTTCTTAATTCTAAGTTAGCTCTTAGCGTAATTAATTATATTTTTAAATATGAGACTTTACTTAACTTAAAAACTACAATAATTTTGATGCCATTTCTTACTGCGTACATTTCTATCACAAATTAGTGATTTTTACTTTTAACCTTTTAACATTAGGGAAGCCCTTTTTCAATTTTTCACATAATGTAACTAATTATTACTTAAGACATAATTTTGAAGCAATATTTTAAGGGTTCATATAAGAGAAAAAATGTGTAGTCTGTTGCCAAAAATGAAAAATATACGTTCTTTTCCTTGTAGACACTCGTCACGAATAAGATCCGTGTACATTGCTTTGAGTAATGTTCATAGGTGGTAATAAGTTATATAATAATTGATAATGATAACAACTTTGTAATTTTATGTTCAAATGACTTGAGGGGTTTGTAATTTGTAATAGTACATTGAGAGAGAGAGTGAAATGGTAAAAAAAATACTTCATAAAAACGTAAATAGAATCGCAAAAGTTTATAAAAATAATGACTTGTAGAATAATCGTATCGCAAATCGTAAAAAAATCAAATAAAATCGCGTAAGAAATTTTGTATTTTAAAATTGCAACATGTTTACTGAAATGTTATTACTGGAGAGAAAATCATTTTTATCTTTTTCCGTGTTCACAATGACCGTTTGGTCTGCATATATGCATTTGTGGGTATCTGTAATATAACGCCAAACATCGACCGTCAACCGATCATAATTTACATAAACCATAAATGTAGCACAATCATAAGCCATTCATTTTGACTCTGACTCATCACATCATTCAGCATTGAAAAGACATAATATGAACATTTCACAATCGCTCATGTATTCCATCGATCATGTTTAATGCACACTACTTTTTTCTCCCAAGGTCGCAAATTCAAATTTCTACTAGTTAACAGTATGTTATGCTAATTATCACCACTCATGAAACAATCCTACCTAGTCATGATATCATGTTTACTTATTTTGGTCTATGCACGTTTACAATTTGATGCTACCAATCTTATCTGAAGACTCCGGTCGACGAAAAAAAATCACTTAAAAACTTTGGGATTTGCTATTGTATGACTCATGGCAAATGTGCCATTTTTATTTGTTTCTTTAACTGATCAGTTAGTATAATTCACGTAAAAAATTAAATACAAAGCTGCTGCAGTACGAAACTACATACAACTAGAAGGCATAAGGGTCAAAAATTAAATTTGCGAAAATTCATCTCATAAAAATAACCTCTAGCTTCAATTTTTGCTTCTTGGTTTGAGATCCTCGAAGCAGGGATGTAAGAATATTTGATTCTTCTTTTGAGGTTGGAAATACTCGTGACCCTAAAAGAAAAAAAATATGATATTTTATGTGCATCAGGATGACAAGCAGTTGATTATTTATAGCCGATGGAATTTAGCGTACCTTAGACCAATCGTAGCTCACAGAATAGGCAAAAATTTGGCCATCGCCATTGAATGAGCAGTTGGTTATGGATTGTTCCATGGGGTCGGATGTCTTCAATTTGATACGCACATCCTTATCCCAAAAACTGTATCTGCCATCGGAGCCCACTGTGGCCAAAGTACCATGCACGGGGTGAAATTTGATATCATTAACCTGTTGAAATAAAGATAAACAGTTACAACTGCAACTTCAATATCACTTATAAGAAAGATCTATGCAACACCATTCTTGCACGATCGTCCAGTATTTAATCCTACACATTTATATTTATTTGCACTACTTACCGCAAAAATATCCTGAAATCCTTGATTCGTTCCATTTGATCTGTGACACTTAAAAGTAAAGTTGTCCTTTGGATTTACTGGATTGACGTATTGAATAGCGACTCGTCCCTCTACGCTGCCAAGAGCAAAACCTGAAAAGTCGAAAATCACGTATAAATTTCAGCTTGCAACTCTGTTGATTTGCAACATGGTTTCGAATTTTTAGAGCTGAATAAATATTGGCATTTATACCGGTAGGCTGATTCTGTTTATCTTTGAATATGGAGACACACCGGTGTTGATACTTCAATGGTGACTCGATTCTTTTGAATTCAGTCGGAGTATTTTCTAACTTGTATATTAGAATGTGCCGACCTGCGGTTCCAACAACTGCCATTGGATATTCCTAAAATG
Organism: Sinella curviseta; assembly: GCA_004115045.4. Taxonomy (NCBI): domain Eukaryota; kingdom Metazoa; phylum Arthropoda; class Collembola; order Entomobryomorpha; family Entomobryidae; genus Sinella; species Sinella curviseta. Next base: position 52,286,934 of record CM023201.3, read on the forward strand.
AGCAATGAGTCGTAAATTATTATGCAGTTACATACTCATCATAATGTTAAAAACATTAACTTCTGAACTTGATACATGCAGAAAGATAAATACTATGAGAACTTACAACATCAACACAGTAGCTCCTCTCGGGTAGGGTCAAAGTCAAGATAGGGTTCGGGCTCCTCAGGTCCCAAAACTGAAAAATGCCGTTACTCATACAGTAAAATCTTTTGGCAAAGAGTGACTAATTATTCGTGGGTTATAGTAAGTATAATTAAAAGTACTTTTAAAGTTTTGTCCCAGGAGCTCGTCATCAAAGCCTGGTAATTAGGCGCTTTAATCCAATGGCAAGTTTTCACCGGGCCGTCATGTTGAGCCACTTGAATTGACTGATTAGTAGCCAAGTCCCAACATTTCACAGTCTTGTCACATGAAGCCATGAATACTCTGGTACCATCCTAAAAATGTGACAAATTGATATACAAATCACGTAGAAATATTGCTCAATATCATTGCTGGACATGTGATTAAACTAATTTGAAGGTACTTATTGACTCATACATCACTCCAGCACACATCCAAGATTGGTCCAGACATGGATTGCATTGATTTAGGCGCAGTTTTGGCGGTACCTCGGTCAACCTCCCAACAGCGAACCTATACGATTTAAAATGGTTTAATGTAAACTCTTAATATAACGGGAAATATACAAAAATGATAATTTTGATACGCTTCATTCGCTTACATTATTATCCCAAGATCCAGCTATAAGAAATATGGATGGAACTGTCGCTGGACTGAAACAAAGACATGAAATGGAATCATCCGGTGGACTGGTAACTTCAAAGTCCCTCTGTCCAGTTGCTGTTGGCGTGGTCATGCCAAGCGTAGGAGTGCCGGTACTCCCAAACGCCGTCGTCTGGCCGAATGTAGTAGTCCCTCCACCAAACATTATGGTTTACTTATTAAGCTGACTGGCTGACTCGTAAAATTCTTGGTAACTTTTCAAAATCAAATTGCCGATCCTTATCGAATCAAGGACAGAGTGCAAAGTGCTAGATTTCCACGATCGGATAATCCACTGGAATGTGGCAGAAAAGAAGAAATTCCCACACCGAATTATAGAAAGATTATAAAAAGAATTCTGAAGAACGAGTGATTATGATAGCCGGATAGCCCCAATAATCTCAATCACTTGAATGGATGGAAACGAAGTACTTTGCCCCTGTGGAAAGCCGGAAAACCCGTCCTCAGAGATCTGGATTCAATGCGACCTTTGCCAGACCTGGTTCCATTCGGGCTGTGTCAATCTCAGCGACCAAGAAGCAAAGCTTTTAGAGCTAGCCGGATCCGATTGGGTTTGTAACAGTTGTGACCCTCTTTTCAGAACACAACCCGACTCTAACTCATCCTCCTCAAATAAGAACCAATGTCCCGTCTGTGATCAGCGTTTCTCCACCGTCAAAGGACTAAATATACATATTGGACGGAAGCACCCTGACCGGAAATCGCAAGTTCTCTCCTCCCCTGACGTCAATGGATTAGCAATCCAACTAACAGAAAATAAAAGACAAGTCAAGGTACTGAAGAGGATCCCTAAAGGCGCCCGCTTTGCAGCAGCTACTAAGTTATCTTCAGTTCTCGACCAATGTGTGACTAAAAATGACATAGCTTCTTGGATGACCTTGTTCACCTTCGCTTTCACATGCCTTTGCGTTCCACAGAAGAACAAGAAGAAGTCTTTAGCTACTCTCGTGAAGTCAAATATAAGTGGAACGTCATTTAATTTTACTTCTATCCAGCGTAGCAAAACTAATACTGTGACCTCACTATCAAGGAGAGTGAAATCCAAAGTAGCAGAAGGAGATATAAAAGGAAGCGTCAGACTACTGTCATCAGAGGACTCCATTGCTCCAATCAACGAAGAAACATACAACGACCTACTTTCCAAACATCCACCCTCTAGTAGACCACCAGATTTTCCAGAGCCTCCTTTGGATGATACAACTTTAACAGTAACTGAACAGGATGTGAAACAGGCAGTATTCAGTTTTCCAAATGGTTCAAGTTCCGGCATTGATGGCATTCGGCCGCAGCATTTAAAAGATCTCGTTTCCTCTGGAAATGGTGAAGCAGCTACACGCCTTTTGAAGTCGCTCACGATTTTCGTTAATTTTGTTATTTCTGGAAAAATTAATAGCGCCATCCAGCCTATATTCTATGGAGCGAACCTCTGTGCTCTCAAGAAGAAAGAAGGTGGCCTGCGGCCCATTGCAATTGGACAGACGTTACGACGACTGGTTGCTAAACTGGCATGCAGCTCAGTTAGGGACTCGTTAGGTGACTTTCTCCGTCCAAAGCAACTGGGTTTTGCCACAAAAGGTGGCTGCGAAGCTGCCGTACATGCGACGAGAACTTTCACTAACCTCCACAGAGCATCTAGGAAAGTGGTTTTGAAGATTGACTTTCGAAACGCATTCAACACTGTCCACCGAGATGCAATGCTTAAGACTGTTAAAGTAATGGCGGCACAACTTTATGCTTTTATCTGGCAGGCCTACTACATACCTTCACTGCTTTTTTTTGGGGAGCAGACCATTCTTTCTCAATCCGGATGCCAGCAGGGGGATCCAGCGGGACCACTTCTCTTCTGCCTATCTATACAACCTGTAATTGAAAAACTCATTTCGGAACTCGTTTGTTTCTATCTTGATGATGGTACGATTGCTGGAGAACCGGAAGCTGTATTAGAAGATTTCAAGGTGATAATCAAGGAATGCGAAGAAATTGGACTTTTTATAAACCCGACAAAATGTGAACTGTACTTCTGCCATCAAGAGGAAGAATCAGTCGTATCAGAATTCCAGAAACTTTCACCAGGAATCAAAGTTGTAAGTGAATTAACTTTATTAGGATCGCCCATTACCAGAAACTCAATTCGCAGCGTAATGCAGAAAAAAATGGACGAACTAGGATTTCTTTTCAAGAGGATCTCAGACCTTGACAATTGTCATATTGCCTTCTACTTATTACGGAGCTGCTTCGCAATCCCAAAATTAACTTTTCTGTTACGGACGGCACCTTTATGGTATTACAAAGATCTTTTACGATCAATTGACGCGAAGTTAAAAAACACTCTGGAAGAAATTTTGAACGTGAATCTGGACAACACCCAGCATTGGAAAGCTTCTCTTCCAATCAGACTAGGAGGACTAGGCATTAGGAAAGTCGAAGATATCGCGCTTCCCTGTTTTCTCTCATCGGTTTATGGAATCAGTAAACTCGTCAACATGATGTTATATCGTACAGATTCAGACGAGCCCCTGATTACACACCATGACGAAGCAATGGATGAGTGGAATATTTTGAGCAATGACAATGGGACACCTATTGCTCCATTTTCGCAGAAAAACTGGGACAATGTGCTGCTTGGTTCCACATATAAAGCCTTTACTCCCTCTTCAGACAGCGAAAGGGCAATTATGTTGGCAACAGAGAGACGGGAATCCAACTCATGGTTGGCAGCACTCCCTTCTGTCTCTATTGGAACCTTGCTGGATAACAATACCTTCAGAATCGCCATCGGTCTTCGCTTAAGCTGCCAGTTATGCCAACCGCACACATGCATCTGTGGCGAGGAAGTTGACGCCGATGGTCATCACGGTCTGAGCTGCATTAAAAGTATTGGACGCTACTCGCGCCACCAGGATATCAACAATATAATCAGCCGTGCCCTTGTTTCAGCGAAAATCCCATGTCATCTCGAGCCTGTTGGAATGAGTAGAAATGACGGTAAAAGGCCCGACGGAGCAACGCTAATTCCATGGGAGAAAGGACAGTGCCTTGTCTGGGATGCTACCTGCACGGACACATTGGCCCCGTCCAACATTAAAAATTCGTGCAAAGATGCAGGATCCGCCGCCAAACAAGCAGCAGTACTGAAGACTAGAAAATATTCAGCCATTATTGATGCTAACTACAATTTTGTCCCTTTTGCCGTTGAAACAATGGGACCCTGGTGTGATGAGGCTGTCGATTTTGTGAACAAGCTAGGCGGTTTGATAGCACTACAAAGTGGAGAACCAAGGTCAAGATCTTACTTGGTGCAGAGAATTGGAATCGCTATTCAACGTGGGAACGCAGCGTCGGTCATGGGAACATTTCCTCCTTCGGAATCATTTTCGGAAATTTTCCATATTTTATAGCTTTAATATTTTGTTAAACAGTTAAATTTTTGTTGCAAGTTGTAACCTCAAACACCATGTTAAAATTGTCAAAGTGGAATGTTAGCAATAAATTATTTATTAACGAAAAAAAAAAAAAAATTCCCACACCTGAAAAAAGTACGGAATGAAACTAAAGTTAGCATGACAATTCACATGATCGCCAGTCAAGCATTATCAATGTCGACACAAGAAGTAGGATAACATCTGCAGCATTAAACAGTTATTTCTACAGTAAAATGTTGTTGTCGTCGTTTCGTAAATATTTATGACGTAAAAAGCGTCATAGAGATGACAGGCTACGCATAAAAAGAAACAAAAGGACTAGGCTTTAATGATGAACGCTTCATCATTTCATCAGTTTTTCTGACGAGTGCATGAACAACTAAACAATGAACAATGAACACCATAGATTCTACAAAGCACACTTACTTTCTCTGAACAGCACAAATTTTCAGGCGTTTTTAAAATTTTCACTGACTCCTCTTTCACCTTTTTCATCACACTACAGATGACGGTTGTTTACTTCAGACTTAACTATTCCATCAAAACAATTATGCAGTCAGAGGTTTTATCACACGTTTTTGCAAACAAATCTAACCACTTGAACCGCTGGAATTACCAGCATGTTCCTGGAATAGTCTTAGAAATGTGACAATTACGAAACGTAAGCAGAAAGTAAGAAAAATAGCATAATTTCTAGCAGAATAATTTCACTCTCAGCACCGCAACAACACGAGTGATGAAAGATGAAGATGCATACAGGCAGATAAAAACAACCTTTTACTGTTTTTACGCAGCATTTACTTCTTGCTACAAAAACGAAACAGAATTCTGTGCCACTCTGCTCCTACTCTATGCTCCTCGTCATACGCGTGTTCAAAATGAACTGACAACAAGCGTTCAAGTCCCTCCCCGGTTTTCCGATACCTATTCCACAAATTCTACTGAATTCTTGGTTTGGTTTAGTTTAACTGCTCGTTTGTTGGAGAATACTGATCAACCTTAACTTGCTTATCAAATCAACAAATTATTAGTAAAACTGAAATGTTGCATTTTTTATTTTAGTTTTTTAGTCATTTCGTCTATGTAGTAATTTAATTTTCACGATGCCCCTATGTCATTCCATTCATGACAAATTTCATGTAAATACTTTAACGATTATCAATTGGAATACTAATACTTTACTTGGTTAGTTAGTTGGTTTCGCAATGGCAGCGATTTCACAATTTCGTGGAATCGTCACAGCGAAAATGTTATGAATGAAAAGCCGATTCCATATTTCAGAATAATAGACTATTCATTCATAACTTCGCCATTCATAAAAATCAGTTCGGGTTAAAAGAATGCATAACGCATTTGCGTTTATTTTCATTATGGAAATGTGCTTTCGCATTATTTCGCAAAAGTCATCCATCAAGATTTATTAAGTGGCGGAGCCACTTTATAAGATCGAGATGTCCGTCCGTCTGTCTGTCTGTCCGTCTGTCTGTGCGCGCTCTAACTCAAAAATGGTTTGACTTTTTTGAAATCTGTTTTCGGCAATCAATAGGTGGTCACCTCAGAAGGGTCCAGCGTGATTTTGAAATACGTAGGTCAACTGTAACCGTTAGAAACCGTTACGAGGTCAATTTTTTAAAGGCTAACATATGGCAAGTAGCATATCATTCGACTCGTCTATGGCCATAACACATAGATATGAGGTCATTTCGGGGTTGACGGTTACTGTTTAACGGTTACAGCGATTTCAAATAATTTTACACCTTATGCTCTCCTGTTTAAGTGGTTTGGAATTTTGGACTTCTGTTTTCGGCACACGACTTGTCATCACATGGGCTTTGCCTGACATGCTCACCAGCTCCAAAGGTCAACGGCAACGGTTAGAAACCGTTACGAGGTCAACTTGTTTAAATGACAACATATGGCAAGTTACATATCATTCGACTCGTCTAACAACGTAATGCACAGATCTACGGTCATTTTGAAGGTGACGGTCACTTAACGGTTACGACGATTTCAAATGGTCCTGTTTAAATGGTCTTGAATTTTGGACTTCAGTTTTCGATAAATGGCTTGTCACCACAAGCGTTTAATGTGAGAAGCTTGGCAGCCATAACGGCCAACGGTAACCGTTAGAAACCGTTACGATTTCGAAATTTTTAAAAGTCACTTAGGGCAAGTGGCATATCATTCGACTCCCCTGAGTGTTCTTTATGCAAATCCGAAGGCATTTTAATCGTAACGGTTACCGTTTAACGGCAATACATGATTTTTGGTTTTTATGTTCTAACTTGATAATGGATTGGAATATATGCATTCTGTTTTTAACAACCGATTCCTTATAGTTGTACTCAGTTGACCATTTTGAAAGATGCATGTTAAGGGTGTCCCTGCTCCGCCACTTTGCTA
>CM023201.3:52293647-52397406 GCA_004115045.4 Sinella curviseta
TTCATTGCTACTCTAGCTCTCAACTAGTAGCTGAGAGTGAAGACTTAGATTTCCATTCAATTCAACATTCTTCGCTCAAATAGTACCTTTTTTACTTCATATTTTAACTTATGATTTATCTAGCTTACTTTGTAAATCTATTTGTTTACTTGAATTTGGGATAATTTGAGTAGGTACTTACTCTGCTCATCACTGATGTGATATTATCTACTTTACTACAAAACTGTTTTCTCATTCATACAACATGCATACTATTGAATACAGCATACTCACTCATATTCCCAAAATCTCTTCTCTTACTTGCGTACTGCGTAGCTCCACTTACTTGCGTGCTACATCACTTACATTATTGTTAAAAACACCAAAAAATGCTTACTACAAAACGTTATACAAAAGCGTAAAAGCAAAAAACACGAACGAACGAAAGAAATGAAGATGCATAAGCAAATGTGATGCGTAAAGTATAGCATAGAGCATAGCTAGCTGTTTCTCTGGCTTACTCACTAATATAATATTGTTAAACTACAAAGCAGTAAAGTGTTTTAGTAATAATACGATATATTATAGAGACTCGGCCTATATAAAAATAGCCATAATAAGAGTTTTTTGTGACTCTATCTACGAGTCTGCCTGCCACCCTTCACCCTAGTGGCGATTTTCATTACACAGAGAAGGATTGCATAGCTTCTTGTTCTTCTTTTCTGCTGCGCTACAGTAGCCTAGCCTACCCGACAGCGACGAAAGCACTCGAGGGGTCTCGTCATTTTTACGTTCCACAACTGGTCACTGAAAAGTTTCCAGTGGTCAACCAGTCACTAGCAACCCAAATGCTCCAGTAATAGTTTCCATGTGAATCTGAAGTGCTCATGAAAAGGTGACCATTTCCACGGAGCTGGTGCATATGAATGGTCCATTTTACACAGGGGAAATACAGAGCCAAGCTTTTGGGTACATGAGCAAGATATCAGCTAGGGCACGCCATCTTTGCCCTGATGAGATTCCTTGAAAAAGTCGATAAAGGAGGGTGAAACTGTGGAAAATTTGGTGGAATTGTGAAAAATTTGGGTAAAATTGTAATTAAAAAGTGGCGTTTCCAAAGTGGACAAAGGCCTGGTTTGCATCATTTGGTTGGGGATCCAAAGTGGGGCCTCTTTTGACAGCAATTGTTACGGAGGTTTTGGTGGTGTCGCTGATAATTTAATCTGCAACAACTACTGGTAAGTGGCGCTGGGCCTGTTTGTTTTCTGTAATATTTTCTTAATAATAATATTCCTTGTCGTGGCAGGGCAGCAGCACTAGCATTTACACAGAAAAGGTAGTGGTGGTTGTGGTAGTACACGGGAGGACAAAAGAGGACACAAATTTTGTGTAGTTTTATAAGTTTGTTCATTTGGGAGAGACGAGGATGAGCTCTTTCGGATCTTTGCCGACTTGATTGATCTCCAAAACTGTTAAAATAGTTGTGGTTTTATGACCTGCAGCGGTGCTGCTGTTTCCAATTCTGGATGGCTGTTTGTTTGTTATGGCTCATTCATGAAACTTTTATGATGCCTTTCTCTCTCAACACCGATCTGCATGATATCCGGTGTGTGTACTGAAAAATTTGATCAGTAAATCAGCCGGCGATATTATGTTATAATGAATTATAATTAAAAATTATAATATCAAATATGTATGCCGGAAAACAAAAATTTGCAAATGGTCAGTCCACAACGGATTAATTTCAACTAGCATTAAGCTGAACTATCAGCTGTTATATTGTTTACACTACACTGTGATTAGTTGATTTAATGCATCTCTAGCTCAGCTGAAGTAAAAGCTTTATTGATTATCGTGCGGATTAGGGATCGTTATGATATGAGTCATATTGTTGATATTCGACCGTTTTGTTGTGGTGTGGTTAATGTTTACTGTGAACTTTATAGGAATATTTTGTTTTTGACTGTATTTACGTGTAATTTTGAATTTTAAACCACGAGAAACGCAGTTATTATTGTTAAAATAAAACACTTTAGTTAGTCAAGTTTGAAGTTTCAATTTGATGAATTCATACTTGTAAACATTTTTATCCATGAAGAGATGGGTTTTACGGAGATTGTTAAAAAAGAAATGTGAAATGAAAGTGAGTACATCATCGAGTTTGGGATCTGTTTAGTGTAGTGTAGTCGAGTTGATATTTAGAGTCGATTCGAATTAGCATAATTTGTTCTGATTCTAGTCCCCATTATTGTAATCTTGGTTATCTTATTGTTGTGTACTTGGAGTGAAATGTTTCTAAATTCATATAATAAGTTATAATTTTCTTTCAGATTGTTTTTGAATAATGGCGTTGGACGCGCAGCACGAAGATATGGATGTCGCATACCTAGATGGGATTGGTGAAGAAGGTAGAGCAGAACATATATTAGCTAAATATTTACATCATACAACTGTGGGGATTATATTATGTTTGGGGTGCCATTTCAGTGTTAATTTAATTCATTTAATCAATTATAATTTGTGTTAATTCAGCTGGTCCAAGTACGTCAAAGAGAAGAACCAACGCCGGTACTGATTCGGACGTCTTAACTTTGGTCCCATCGGAGGGCGATTCTGGAGAGCTCAGCTATGTCCTTATCGTCGAAGGTGAAGGCCAGGACGGAAATACTGGAAGTAAAGAAGAAAAGGATACTGATCTGGGCATTTATGATTTCGATGAAGCAGAACAGGAAGCCGAAAATTCTCAGGTACACTATTAGTATTCCAAAAGTGTGATTTGTGACTTTCAGTCAAGTAAGACGTACCAATTGTTTATTGAATATTACCTTGAATATAGACGGATCTCGAAGAGGAGGATGACAAGTCCAAAGTGAAAGCTGGATCAGCTCCAAAGAAACCTCAAAATTCTGGACAAACTCACATGTGCAATTACTGCAATTACACCACTTTCAAGAGGTATTTACAGTGACAAACTGATGTCTTTCATCTTGCCATTTTTAAAATGTTAATGTTTGTTTTATGATCGAAACTTAATCTAATGTTGATCTCTGTCGTGTAGGTATCTTCTGTCGCGCCACATGAAATCTCATTCCGAGGATCGTCCCCATAAATGTAGTGTTTGTGAAAGAGGTTTTAAAACATTGGCTTCGTTACAAAACCACGTGAATACACACACTGGAACAAAACCCCATAAATGCAAATATTGTGACTCAGCATTTACTACATCAGGTAAAAATATATCTAAATCTCAAATCACTTCTTTATGTGAAGAACTGTAAACATTTTTACGACAAAAATAATTTGCATTTATTTTAGGTGAACTGGTGCGGCACGTTAGATACCGACACACTCATGAGAAACCTCACCACTGCACGGAATGTGACTATTCCAGTGTCGAATTAAGTAAATTGAAACGCCATATGCGTTGTCACACTGGTGAAAGACCGTACCAAGTGAGTACAAGCATACTGTTCTAGTTAATTGGCTTGGTAGATTCGACGTTATATTTGCAGTCATGTAATAATGTGATATTATTTTTCAGTGCCCTCACTGTACGTATGCGAGTCCGGATACCTTCAAGCTGAAGAGACATTTGAGGATCCATACAGGCGAAAAGCCGTACGAATGCGATATTTGTCAAGCTCGGTTTACACAGTCAAACAGCTTGAAAGCACATCGCTTAATCCATACAGGTATGATACGTCAATGCAATCATAAAAAAATTTATCTATTGATGTTTCCGTAACTGAATACTTTTAATCATGAAAACAAATGAATACTTATGTAGGGAACAAACCAATTTTTAAATGTGAGCTATGCCCAGCAACTTGTGGACGCAAAACTGATCTTCGAATCCATGTCCAAAAACTGCATACCTCTGAGCAACCATTGAAATGCAAACGGTGTGGGAAAGCCTTCCCGGACCGTTATTCTTTCAAGGTGAGTTCATTGACATTAATATGTAAAGCAATGCGTTCCAAAATTGTGTTACTTGATTTAATTTTTGCTTCTCTTGACATTTTTTAGCTTCACTGCAAAACTCATGACGGAGAGAAGTGCTTCAAGTGCGATTTGTGTCCGTACGCGTCTTCCTCTCAACGTCACTTGGAATCTCATATGCTTGTCCACACTGACCAGAAACCGTATCAGTGCGAATTGTGTGATCAAGCGTTCCGTCAGAAGCAGCTTTTGAGGCGCCATCAAAATCTTTATCATAATCCAAACTATGTTCCACCTACACCTCGTGATAAACAGCATGAATGTTCTGAATGTGGCCGTGCCTTCCGCCACAAGGGCAATCTTATCAGGCATATGGCTATTCATGATCCCGAATCCGCGGTCCATGAGCGTGCAATGGCGTTGAAGATTGGAAGGCAAAAGAGAATTCAGGTATATAAATTATTTCTCAGAAGCATTCATTTTTTACTAGGTAATAATTGTTTGCATATTAATAATGAATTTCATCTTCTTTGTACAGCTTGTCAATGGACAGCAAGTTGAGGTGCTCGACGAGCAGGATGAGGACGAAGATGAGGATGAGACTGATACTCCAATGGTACAAGTCGAAGGTTTGGATGGTCAACAGTATGTCGTACTGGAAGTCATCCAGTTGCAGGACGGAGATGGAACTGAGCAAACTGTTGCTGTTGTTGGAGAAGATGAAATTACCGCTGATCTATTAAATGAAGAATCTACCACTGTTGAGTTGAATGACCCATCTATTATTGGGCAATTGGAAAGCACCGAGAATGGTACAATTAGAACTCGCCCTTAATAATTTCCAAATAAATGAAACCAAATTTCACGTTAGTAATGATATGACTCCCTTTTTTACAGAATTCGACGTGAGTGTAAGGGAAGAAAAACCAAAGCCTTATATCAAACCTGAGATAGTCACCGAAAATGACGTGAAGAGTTGTTTTGGATTTGACGTTAGTTGGCCACATTTACCATTTATGTATTATTCTATATAACAGATATATTGGCTGAGGAAAATAGACTATTCTTCATTCATTCATGTTTTCTTGTTTCAGGATGATGATGATGAGGATGACGACGAAGAATCGGGAATGGGCTTATTCGGTGCCATTACTGCTTAAACGTTTACACAGTGATATGTACATAATTGAACAACTATCGGCATTTAGTTGTGGTGTGTTAAATTTCTTGACGCTAGGACAAAAATATTATGTAGGGATTCGTATGTTAGTAGGATTATTATATAATTATTATTATTGTTGTAGTTATATTGTGTTGACTGACTTCCATCAAAGGTTCCTTTCATTTTGCGAATAAGTTAGAATAATAGCCGATTTAATAACCGTGTACTGGTTATGCGTTAAGCCGCACTTATGTAGATTACGACTTGTAGTTAGCTTGATTTTAGCTCCTGATGTGAAATAACGCATTAGTGACGGTGTAATAATAGTATGTAGGTGTGTAGTATTAAAAATCCGTATCACCTTCTCGAAAGTCAACGTAACTGCATAATTTAGCTGTTACAAACTTGCATTTAATCTTATCTAAAGTTTTTATTGATCATGATGGCGAAATTTTATTTGTCTATTAGATTACAAGAACCAAAATGTAAAAAATACCAGTATAACGTTTCTGGAGTTGACATTATATGCCTGAATTACAAATGACGCGAGTTTAGCGCGTTGATATGATTTATCAAGATGAGAGCATTTATTTTTACGTTTAATTTTTGCCAAGTTTCATTCCGTAAAACCAGTTAAATTTTTGACATAGTATAATTTGCAAAAGGTATGTACCCATAGCGTGACTTTCAAACGCATTTTATATACAACATGTGTGGAGTGTGGTGTAGTAGAAGTGTTAATTTTTTGTAACTTATAAACATGTATATTTAAGTGATGTATATTCGTGTTAAGAATTTTCCATGAACGTTTAATGTGGTGTGAACTTCTGATTGCACGCCAACCTTGCTATAACACGAGCTGTATTTGTATTATGTATAAAAATATTAAAACCCCAGAATGATTTCATGTATGATAATGTAACACATTATAGATTTCGTGACAGTTTTTAACCACATTGTCTCTTGTCGTCATTTTTACTTAAGAATACAATATAACAAAAACACACTTGTTCAATAAGTATTTAATGATTTACGTTAAGAAAGTTACACTCTTTTTGTACGGTAAAAAAAACTTTTGGTTGTTTGTTGACTTTTGTTATAAATATGATGTTGAATACACGAACAGTAACGAATTAAAAGAAAACGTTGATAATAAAAATAATACAATAATGATTAATTGATATGATCAATGCTTATTTTAACTCCTTTTTTACGTATCATTCGGAATGGGCATTTTCACTGGCGGGTCCGTGCTTTTCTCCGTATCGCTCTGCAAAATTCAATCAAGTGGAATGTCAATAAATAAAGCGTTGGTGCCAACAGACATCGGCATGACATAAATGAAAGATTTATAGGCTGGTAGTAAATAATTCTTAAAAGCATGACTAGGAACATTAAATCTGAAGACACTAGATCCGGAATAAAAACACGAGTTACTCACATTAAGTTTAACTTTGGGAATGGTGCCATGCGCGTAATTCTTTAAAGTTTGCTCATTATTGTTTTCTTTCTTCAGATCTGCTGGCCTTATCGATCCCGCTATTGTTGTTATTGTTAAACTTTTCTGTGATGCTTTGATTCTAAAAGTTTCTTCATCCGAATAGTCCACCCATTCCCTCATTTTTTCCTCGCCAAATATTTTCTCCCATAAGTGGAGCCAAGGTTTACTTAGTAGATTTTTGTGCACTTTTTCTATTGATTTTCTATTGACAGCAATAATAATGTAGCTGAAAATAGCTCCAAACAAAAGCGTTGACACACAGCCAATGCCGGGCTGCCAAATGTAGGAAATTGACCATATCTTCCGTGCAAACGAATCATCCTTGTGAAGATCTTTCCATTCTGTTTGTGCCATAATGCCGGGTTCCACAAAGTTATTGGTGATGTTACTGAAGAATGATCCAACCGCTTCGGTGGTAGTGCTAATGATTTCCTTCCTTTTACAACCCGCAGTACTCAGTTCTAATCTCTGATCTGGTAGGTTGTCGGCTCGCCCTTCGAGAATGTTTCCGATTCCCACGAATGCTGAAAGTAAAATGGAGACGCACATTCCCAGAAAGACGCCCTGGAACAGAAGAAATTGCAACTTGAAGAGAAAAAGAGTGACAAACTGTGACAAAGTAATTACTTAATGTTTTTCCTCTTACTATAGTATTCGACCAAGGAAGGAACATGCCCAAGGAAAATGCTCCCAAGATGGGTCCAAGAAGTGCTCCATGAATGAGTGTTGAAAACTGTTGATATAGACAATTCGGATTGTAATTACAGAAAAGACACGCAGCATATAGTATCACAGTTTAATTGTAATACAGTTTAAAGTACCCACCGGAGACAGATTAACTGTTTCATTAACCACCTTTACGACAAACAGTAAGCCAAAGGCAATCAATCCTGAAACAGTTGAAAGTGCTTTTGATACATAACCCAATTTCACGTCGTCCCACTCGGGTCGATAGTGCTTCACGAAATCTTCGGTGACAATGGCCGTTAATGAGTTCAATGCACTCGATACAGAACTACAAGGGAAAAAATTACGTACAACCATAATCAAATTGCATTTTATTACCGAGGTCTTTTGTATAAGAGACAAATATTGTGAATCTGATTCGAACCTTAAACTTCCGCAGGTGATTCCTGCCACTAATAGACCCGGAATCACGGGATAATCTCTTAATGCGTCCATCACAAACAAAGGAAGTAACTGATCAGCGGAAGTAACAGCCTAAAGGAAGCATGAATGATACTTTTAAAAATCTATACTATGCAATGCAGCTTTCACTAGAGCCACCGACGACAAAAATGTGATTCTCACGTTACCCCAGAATCCATAGGATTGCAACTGTGGTACTTTGCATAGCAGAGCATTCCCAAAAATGAGCACAAGATGATCACACAGATCATTCCAACCATATTAAACAGTAAGCATCTTTGTCAGACAAAAAATAAAATGCAATTAAAGTTAGTAGTAGGTATCTTAAATATTTGAAGTAATGGAATGGAACAGGTAAGCGGACTTACTTTCTTGATGCCTGAAGAGAAGGTACAGAATTGTAGCGTTGAATTTGTGCCTGGGTAGCAGCAAAGAGTGGTAGCCACAGAAAGAATCCACCAATTAGTGCAGTCCAAACGGTATGTCGTGTTCTTGGATCAGGATCAAACCTAAGTCCACATAAACAATACATTATGTACAATGCACCAATCTTCATCTTTCATTGACCCTTAAAATAATATTAATTTAAAATTGAATATAAAAATAATTTATAGTCCAACTTACACCAAAATATTTGTTCTATCGGTTATTTCAGATTGCTTCCAAGCTTCTGATATCCCACCCACTTCAATCAAACCACAAATGGAGACAGATCCCAACGCTGCGAACATAACTACAGCTTGCAAGGCGTCCGTCCAAAGTACAGCTTTTAGACCTCCCTATAAAGCAGGGGGATGAAGAAACCGTTTTCTCATTAAAAACTCATGGAATATTTTGTTAAACTACAAATTCATTCAAAATAGTCGGGCATATTACCAGTGACGAGTATGCGATACAGACCAAGAAAATTGCTCCGGCGGAAATGTAATATTTAAATCCAGCAACTAAAAGGAAAAAAGTAATATCCCATCAGACTAACTTGCCACGGAATATAATACTGTCATCGTTAGTTTAGATAGTTCTTTGGTCACAATCACTAAATTCTACCTTGATCAATAGCTAGCGACGGACCCAACACCGTAATTGGTTGATAAAACATCTATGATAAAATTATGAATTAGTGCATTCGGAACATCGCCTGGGATAATAAATACAATATAGGTACTATAAATCGAAATTCAAGCAAATAAACTGCCTCTATTTCTTGCTTACCAGGTGAATTATTCCAAAACTGGCGCACATTGACCTAACAAGCCGACTGTACCTCCATTCGAAATACTTTAGGAACAATATCATAGAATTATATACATTAATATGTTATAACGTGATTTTTTATTAGCAAGAGCTTCGTGATTTATGTGCCATATTACCTCGTATGCAGACGTCAATTGCAAGTCAAAGAAAACTGGCACATACCAAAACATGAGTGCCAAAGTCATAGGAATAAACGCAAATCCAATTAGAGTGTACACTTGTCCATAATAATACACTTCCACGGGATTCCCTAGATAAAAATAAGTAAAAATTTTCTCATTTTTCATCTGAGACATTGATGAAGTCAATGTGCCCATCTACAATACAAAATGTGTTTGTTAGTTTGTTTGGTTGTATTCATACCTAACAGGGTAACAGCCGAAACGAAACTAAAGAATAAGAACAGCATTTCCGCTATTAGATTTCAATTATTGGAAAATTTCTGCTTTTGTGTCTCGGATCGAATTACAAAATAGCGAGAACGCCAAAAAAAATGCTAACCTGCATACTAATGACAAAGTAACGGGTAGAATACTCATGGAACGGCCAGCCATGAGAAATTCCTCATTAGAGCTCTTCTTCTGACCAAAGCATCCGTAAAACACGCCGATACCCAAGGATGCGACAAGCACACAGCAGAACACAATGTATTCCGGCCATGTAAAATTGTCGGTGAAATCTTCCACCTCATATTCAGGTGTGGTTGTTGAAGCAGTAGCCATCTTGGTCGTCAGTGATCATGTAATACGAACTGTGGGAACTTTTGCAGGTGTCACAGGGCGCACTATCAAGTAACCTATTCTAAATCGCGTTTAAGATCAAAGTTTGATCATCAAACCAAAATGCCAAGATCCTTCGTGAATTCGAACCAACCACGGAGAAAATTGCAAACCCGCAAAAAATAATGTATGCCAGAGGTCAAAGATATAAAAACCTAAAACCGTGCCGTGCGAGTACAAATCAAAATGACACTCACAAACGCGTTGGCGAACTCTGCTTGACTGACAGACCACTCATCTGTGAGAAATAAATTTAAACAATTTTGCTTTATCTTTCGTGCTTATCCTTGTAATTCATCTTAATCGTGTTTTTAATGTTACCTGGAAAAGTTGATTAGATTTGATTCGGGAGCTGATGCACACATTATTTTATTTCAATTACAAATTTTTAAATTTTCAATGAAAAAGCTTGATTTCTATGCGGTTTTCAGAAACGCAAAAAATCAAAAACACATCCAACTTTTATAGCGTTATGGACTAACTTTTGTCCAACGCTGTTTATGATGAAGTGAGCGCTGTTCGTTCGATGCACCATCAGTTTTAGTAGCGCCTTATCATTGTCAACAAACAGATTGCCTTAACTTGTCAGCCAGTCCTACAAGATTGCAAATCGTATGTATGATGCAAAAAACAAATATTATCTTTATCGGTACAACTGACATAGAACTGATATTATTTGTAGCAAGGTGCAAATCATTATTTAATTTTAATATCAAATACAGCCCTGTATAGTGTATAGAAATTACAGAATTTAATACCCAAATTATCTGAAGATGAGTGCTGACGCTGAGCATTCCTGAATTCTGACATATCAACTCAATCACTTCACCATCAACAATGCAAAAGGGTAGTCATGTAGTCAGTCAGTCATTCATACTTGTCAACGCATGCAGATGCATACTGAACACAAAAATATTTTGCTCAGACGCGTTTATAAAGCGCAGCGTGTTCACGTGGAAGTTGACACCTTGTAAATTGATAAAATCATCAAAGCAATTAAGAAAAAGAAGATGATCGTGCCTATGATGTAGTAATAATCAAAAATTGGTTGTTCTATTGTCAGTTTGAACCAGATATGGGCAACAATCACTGCTTTTGTCTGCTGTCCCACTGATCCCCATTTTCCTTTTGTTCATCGCAAACCAACACTCACTGTTGCATCTGCAAGCAAGGCCATGACAATTGAAGCATTGTTGACTTTGGCACAGCGTACGAATGTGAAATGAGATGCAGTTACGAAAGTTGATTAAAATGCAGACAAGTTCGCTTTTTATTAGCATTGGTTGATAGTGTCATGCATAATTATGATAAAGTATTCTAATTCAATAATGATCAATGGGCAAAGTAGGATTGTCAACAATGATATCGTAGTATCCTCCGGTACCTCTCAGCTCCTCCTTCATCACACGAGGAAGCATCGGAACTGCACAGCGGTACATTTCAGGTAGTTTCTGCGGAACCTTCTGTTGGAAGAATTTCGCGTGAAGATGCTGCTGTTGTAACGATAGCCCTGCCTCCATAATAGACTTCTTTCTGTTTTCGTGCTCACTTGCGAAATAGGCTCGCGCATCGTTGAGGAGCTTCTGGTTGATTTCCCTGGTGAGCGCGTAGCTTACATTCTTATAAGCCCAGGTAAGAAGCCATGACTCTGTGGAGTAAATTCCTGATTCCACTGTGGAATGTACATCACCCTCAGCAAATTTCACAGGGTCTTGCAGAGCAATACGAGAAACGGTCGTACTTCTTCGCGCGGTGGCTCGAGATGATTTTCTGGAGGGTGGATTACTGCCCTTTTGATGAAGTAGGAATGGATTTTCTCCAGGATAAGTCGACTTTCTGTCCAAAGTCACGTCTTCCATGCTTTCTCGCATATTGCTCTCTTCGTGGCTATCAGATTCAGAACCGAAATTATCGTCAATGGTCTCTCCGCCTGGAACCATAAGGAATTTGGTGTTTCCAACTTTCCCACTGAACATGTCATAATCGCCAAATGTCTCCCTGTGTTTCAGGTACTGAGCCAGGTCAGTTACCGTGTATTTTCCACAGCCATGATGATGATGGTGGTGATGATGCTCATGCTCACCGCTTGCTCCTGTTCCACTACCCCTACCACCTTCCTCCTTATGTTCTGGGCTGCTTTCCCTTGGATGATGGTCTGGGTGGTGGGAGTGAAGATGAAATCTGTCCCAGTCTGTTTGTCCATGCCAGGCTAGCATAGAGTTACCATACTCATCCTGAACGTCTAGTCTTGGACTAGATGCCTCAATGCACTTTTTCATTTTTCGTAAGTGCTCGCTTCTCTCGTCAAGGCCTGCAGGTGCATCTCCACAAGCATCGCTCTTTTGATCTGAGTTACTGCTGTTTCTTCCAAAAAATTTACCTTCCTTGTGACCTTTCTTCTGCAAGTACTCGTCAATCTTCCCAGCCTGTATTGCGGCAGCCTCTTCATGTCCTTTCTTGTCCGGATAAATCAAACTCAAAGTTGGCAAGAGTATCTTTGATGGTGGGATCGACTTCTGTAACATTTCTCTCAACAAGCCGGAATTGGTAGTTGTTTGAATCTCGCTAACATTTGTGTACTTGTCTGAGTCATCTTCCCTCAGGGGTACCTCCATGATTTCCACTCTTCGCCGGAGAGCTGTGTGAAGAGCATTTGCGGTGGACATACGCAAAGCATGCTGAATGGCCGCAGGCTTGGTAATCATCAGTCTTGGCATGGACCAAGGAATGTTTCTCTCTGGGCTAGTTGAGGGTTCATTGTACAAGAATTCCTCGTACATGTGAATCTCTTGTTTTTCTTGAGGCGTGAGCATAAGTTTGATGCGGAACTCTTGAGGGAGGCTTTTGAAAGGGAAAATTTCCTCGTGGAAGTAAATCTACAATATGAATTCCAAATACTTCACATGAATCACATCTATATTTATTACCATTTTATTGATCCATAAACAATATTTTCGCCATAAGCATTCTCATGCCGTGACACATAATGTTGAGTATAGTTTGTTTGAATGCACTTCTTGTAAAAGTAAAGTAGGTATGTAACGCTTGCTTACTCTGCGAACCCGCACATTTGCATTGATCTTGATTCGCTGAACAGAAACCAACTTTGTTCCGAAAGCGTTTCGAAGTGTATCATCCAGATTGACACATGCCTAATGCAATTTGATAAGAGAGATTACAGGGAAGATTACAATTTTGCAAAATGTGACACTTTTGACAGGCTACTTGGGACATTTATCAAAATTGTTTTTTCCATTGCATATAAGATACATGTAGTTAGTTATATAATAATAATTTATGACAAGAAAGGCATTAAAGTGTAAGTGGGTACATCAGACATAAACTATATACCTACGTACATAATTCCACGTTGGACTAAGTCTCATTGGAATTTCACAATTGAGCTCACCAATTGTGCATCTCGACGTGAAGTTTTTTGCACAAATTTTCCGAGAGAAGCCCAGTGTGTCAAGCACCTGTATACCATCAATTAGTTATTAGGTGCTGTATAATACACGTATGGATACATTACATACGCTACATATACATATGTCGTTGATTGCAGTGTTAAAGTTTAATCGGTATTTGTAGACAAGGTCAGGGTTACAAGAGTGACAGTGAAAATGAAATCATAAATGAGTTTTTATGTGCTATCTATGAATGATGGGTTTCATTATGGCGGTAAAGTAAACACTTTTGTCAATACCGTAAATTCAACACTTGAGTATCCGTGCATATCCTTCATAAGCATTGTTACATACGGCATATCCACGTTTATAGTGGTATCGGGATCAGGAGGACACACCATGTATACGGATCCATCGTGATGTCCAGCAATCTCCAGAACCGGAGTGTTAATTTGATGGTCAATAGCTTCACGAATACGACCACGTTTGGGACCTGAACCAACCTGGAAAGGGTAAATCAACGTAATAATATAACGCGTGATGTATCACGGGCGTAGAATGTGGGTTGTGGCTCGGCTGATGTGAGTGATGGTACTCATCCAGGTTAAGAGTCGCAATATGTAATGGGTGCAGTGAAATAAGGTTTAATTTAATGGGAATGCAAATATGTGTGTACCTCTAAACCCCAATTGTGAAAACTCCGTTGATCCTCATTGTAAAATATGCTGACGAGTCCCGGTTTCGAATAGGTGGTGTACAACTGGAAATAAGATGGCTCCGCATTCTCTTTCCAGGGCTTAGCATACTTATCCCGTACGCCACACTCCATGCCGCTATTATTGTTATTATTACCACTCATTTTTTCTATATCCTATTTTCTCAGTCGTTAACGTTTATAACGATAATAAAAACTGCTTTTATAGAGGATGTAAATCGTGTGTCGAGCGTTTTTGTTTTCTATGACACGTAAATTGAGATATCAAAGAAATTGTAATTTGTAAACGGCATGTCGCCCCCTACACCGCCACACTGCGATACGACTTTTACGACAATTTCCATATGTATCCTTAGTATAGTTTTTCTCAGTTTCCTTGACGGGTAGAGTAGAAGGACAAAGAAAGAACATGGAGCTTCCTTGCATGCATGCTTTTTTACCAACAGTTTGGTGGGATAGTTGCAAACTCGCAAATGGTAAGGATTACGGGTAGGCCAAAATCAATCGCATTAACCAAAGCGCTTCCTTTTACTCTGAGAAAAAGGAAAAGACAGAAGCTTTACGCAGATTAAATTACTAAAAATAATTCCACATTTCATAAATTCAATAATGTGCCATCTTCAGATTCTGAAACTGAAATACAGTATTCTAATACCCAATTCGAGTTTTCCTCACATACATAAGTCGTCTATTTACCATCACTACTTTAGACATCTGCACGAAATAGCATATCAATTTTTTTTACTTTATGCTTCATAAACCACACATCTTCCTTCTTATAACATGTTCAGTTCAGATGAAGGAAAAATTAAATCCTGTGTAGCATAGCATAGCATAACTGTCATGCACTTGCGTCTAACAATATAATATTTACAGACACTACACACCTGAAATCTATTACCCTGAGGAAGAATGACACTTTTCTTTTCCTGCAAACCGAACTTGCTCTTATTTACTTTCTCCTTGCTTCCTCGAATGTATTCTTTTTATATTATTTATGTACTCAAACTCAAAACTTTATTACCTCGTTTAAAAATTCACTACAGTACAAAAACCCCCAAAAAATTTATTTTATCACTGGCACGCGTAAAGACATTAAATGTTTATTGTGTTCCATTACATTTTTACAAACGACCGTTCTATAAAACAACTGTAGCTGTGCACCTATCCAACTAATAGTTGAATTTTACTGAACCCACACACCGCACGGACTACAAAACAAAGCCATTCTTGCTTATTCTCTCTTAAGCATTTTTCCTTATAGCCCAAATCCACGAAAGAATAAAACTACGGGAAAATGTTCCTTATTCTACAGGCCATTTCCTTCATGCTAATGACCATGATTTACTTTTAATGTGCACAGTTTCGTTTCACAGAACGATACTTGTACCGAAAAAATCCACAGTAAAACCCGGGAACTGCTCTAGCTCTGTGCTGTCATCGCCGTAATAAATCTGCACAAAAGGTGGACATACCAACTATGATTGTCCTATAAATTTGTGTAGAATATATAGCACCATTTCCACAAAAAAGGTTGACTGCACCAATTCATAATTGGCATCCCAAACGAATGCCATTTAAGCATGTACATTTGATCCGGTTAAAAATTTGCAAATTCAGCACATAAATGTGAAAATTCCGTGTAAAAATGTGCTCCGTCGGTTTCTTTTGTTTATTTCATATATCTTTTGCAATTATGTGGGCGTATCACTTTTGTACCTTAGAAAACCCTTTATTTGTTTTAACAAAGCGTAACAATTTTTTTTCATGCAAAGCTAATAGAGAAAGCATTTCTTGTTCGGGCTCTGCAGATATGAAAACAAGAAACACGAGTCAAATGCTTATAAAAATACTGATGCACTTTTTACTGAGTCTTCAGTTTAATTTTGAAGCAAATCCGTTAAAACTTTATTCGAACGCCATGTGCGAAACTATTTTGCATTTCTATATGATATCTAGGACATGAGCAGTAATCTGCTGTTTGGATTTATATGCGATGGCGTACGATGTAGTTTGCAGCTAATAACAATGCAATTTGTCATTTTTAGAAGAAAAGTTCTGATATTGAATAGGATCATGCAAACTATTACGTCGAAGGAAAAGTACCAATATTAATATCATAGATAGTAGAACATAATATCCGAATTCTAAGTAAGGAGATTGATATAATAATACCTAAGTACACTGTATAAGTTTTATCTCATTTCATCCATGAATATACTTCCAGTATATTATTTTGATCCGATGTTTCTGCCACATTTTATTCTACCCATCTGCAGTTGCGATAGTGGTAAAAGTAATCTCTCCCCGTGTCGAAATTAATGTTTGTGTCACGTTTCAATATAATCCTAATCAAACACCCGCGATATGGTACACGTAATAGGTATACATAATAATATTCTTATGCCACTTTTCAATGTACATAAAAGTTGCGCCAGTGTATTTTTATACTTTAAAAATCTATTAAGCTTGTTGAGCTTTTATTAAACGAGAAATAGAGAAAAAGACAGGATAAATTCCTACCCTTTGAAGAGGAATTGCCGTAGAGGAAGAAAAGTGGTTTGTAAAAAATGTGTAGAGATGTCCGTAGGTATACGCATGAAGGAAATGTATAATATGTAGTGGGATTCTGTGTATCGACAAGCATAAACTTGTATTTACATGGCTGAATTTTGGAGAGGAGAAAATCGGAATTTTCTTGGGAGGAAACAGGAATTATTACGACATGCTTATCGCCTACTCTTTGCCATGTATACTGAGAAAAGTGCATACTCCACCACACACAAAGCTTACTAAATACGAAGCTTATTTCATGTGTCATGTGTAAGTACTCAAGAGTCTGCACACAGTATTATGTTCAAAGAATACACTAAAAAGATTATTTTTTTCCAGACGCTGAAGAATTTCAGAGCAATTTTTAGTATGCAAAGCTCATGGAGTATGAGATAGAAAGAGAGAGAAAGAAGGCGTATTTGGTAAAGTAAAGGCTAAGCGTACTTGATTCTCATACATCAATCACAGGGAAAATGGGGAAAAGCAGCAGAGGAAGGTAAAAGAACATGAGTGAAGCTGTATTTATGCACATACGCCTATTATGTCGGTGGCAGCAGCGCAACATAGGTGTACAATTTCTCTCACAGTCTTGTTTTTTAACATTTCATTACTCTGTATTACATTATTATTATGCCGTAGGTTCTTATACACGGATATTTTTTCCGAGTACCACGACTATCATCATGATCATCATCGTCATCGTTATCATGTTCGCCTTCGTCTTATTCCTACCCTGCGCGATAGCTGCTGCTGGGATACGAGGAGCTCCAAAGCAAATATCCAGCTTAATCCTCATCGCTTTAGCCCGCAACGTCTCTGTGTTGCGCTACCAACAAAACTTGTTGGAATCCCATTACACCGGATGAGAAAGAATGTTGTGGAGATAGATTTTCAAGTGAATTTAACATTGATTGATCTGCAGTTAAACGGTCTGGAGATCTATTACCTCTACAACCTATGTATGCACCTATGTATATTTGAAAATTTATACGATTGCATTATCACATGTAAGTACACCCTCTGAACTCGTCCAAATTGAAAGTATTGGCCCTTAAAATTCAGTATAATGCATAGGTGTATTCTGACAATGTCTTTCACAATTATCTGCTAAATTCTTTATGCAGCAACCCTGTGTTGCAGCATTGAATAAGGATAACTAAAGACGGTGAGGGAAGGAATGAGCAAAATATGTGTTCTACAAAAGGTTTCAGTGTTCATGGGTGAAAGTTAGGATAACGAAAGTCTGAAATACAAGCTTACGGTGTACTGCTTTTCATGAGTGGCACTGAATACTTAAACTTAACTATTGAATCATGGACTATTGAATCATGACGAAAAACCCTCTACCGCTGCCTTGATTCTCAACCTGAAGAAACCTGAAGTTCTATCCCGTTCTTACAATATGGAAATACTTACAAAACCTCCAAAGAAAATATTATTATACCACATTCAATTGCAAATATTTTAAAGTACGGACATTCAAGATTAGGATATTAAAAGGAATGCCAAAATGAACGTGTTTATAATATATAATTCGGTGTAAACGAACTCAACTTGAATCCATGTTTATCTGAACATTGTCTAATTCCTAATTAAAACGCTTTAACAAATGATGAGAAGATGTGATTAAACATTAAAACTTCCTTCATAGATTTTTGTGGCAAAAATTTCGGAGCGCTTTACTATTTCATTGCTTATTTTTTCCTCGTAAAAAGTATACTTTCAAATTTTCGTTACTTGCACTACATTTCACCTATGCATGGCTTTCGCCTTCGTTTTCAACTCCACTGAAGAAAAAATAAGGCGAAGGAACAAAGCGTGTGATTCTGTGAATGGTTATTGTTACGATGAGGACATTTTCCATTTTTCATGACTCGGAATCTTTTCTTGAATATTTTCCAGACAATAGAGAAAATATATAATAGAATACATACCTGAATGGCTATTCTTTATCTTATACTTTATTTGGTGAGCCAAAAAGCAATACATATTCAATTCATTTCATCAACTTTACCAATAACCCATGTAATGGTGTAGGTTTATGGATATTATGTCAGTGCCTCTTTTCAATTGTCTAACTTTTTTATAGTCTCTTTGCTATTTACTAAGGAGAACTTGATGGGACAAGGTGGACCTTCAAAACTGTACATGATGATCATGATCACGAATGATCATCATTTTTCCTTTGCAATCCGCTCTCCAAGGAATGAAATTGTCCACAAAGCAATAACAGCAACAGCATATACTCGTACATATGTATAGTAGTATTGGGAGAAAAGCTGAAATTGGAATCTCAATAGAACTAGGACCCATATTATATTGGAATTTGTATGACGTATCATATAGTATTATTATTAGGTATCGCATGAGATATCCCGTCTCATCCACCCAATATACTGTCCATCGCATGAAAGTCAATGACCACATCAATGGCTAATAACAACAATGCAATATCATCATCGTCTGGATGTCTGAAAGAAAGAAAATACTTTCTCCGTTTTGTCTACCAACATCAGCTACTCCTTGATCCCTGAAAAATATGCATATATGTGGGAGAGCTCAACCCATACATATGAAATGTGGTATTATATTATTTTGCATTGATACGTAATGCAAGTATCATTCGTAATATGTACATATGTAAGTACGGCGATAGGCATAAGTCTGCGTATTTACTTGAATCACATCATACATTGACCCTCTCTACAATCCACAACCCTTTTCGTCGTGCACCCTTTTCCCTCTTTTCCAAGTTGTTTCTCCACTCCATCAACCACATCCTCCTGCAATTTTTTCCGACGAGAGTCTTGTCAAATGGTAAAACGCAATTCTTGCAAACTTTCTGCTTCACAGGTTCTTCTGAGTGAGTGTTTTGGTGTTTGTGTGTGTGAGGGGGGGAGAGGCAATGACTGACGACAAGTACAACACATATCTTGGTCGTGTGTGTTATGGTGGGTTTATGTAACATAGGATGAGATGCTTTTGGAACTTCCAAATGGAATAAAGGAAGAAGATTATGTTCCAGTCATTGACATTCCATTTCCGTCCAATAATACCCTTTCACTAATGCATGCCGGGTTGTTGAGTGTAAGATCATATTTTAAGTCGTAAGCTCACAGCAGCGCATAGGACGACAATTGTGGTAGTGACATATAGTGACGTACCAACAATAGACATACACATGGGATGATAATGCTGATCAAAAATCAGCAGATAAAAGGAGAAAGAATTGACGACAAATAATAAGAAGAAAAGGAAAGAATGTGAATGGGTTGTACATATATTTTCTCTTTTGTTGTCTTTGTACCATGATATGATCATGGAATAGTACGTAAAATACTACTCGGATGGACCGTGGACACCAAGATGGAACTGTCAAAATGATTATCTTTCCTTTCACCAAAAAATAGTAATGCTAGTGAATAGGTATCATATATCTGTACTCACATTCACATAATACCCCTACCCCATCGTTTTATGTTTGTGTCAATTGAATTTCTTTGAAACTATGTACAATTTATACGAATGGATGCATGTACATGAACTTTCGAGATGGGATAAAGATTATGGTATTTTAGCTCTGGAAGTTTCATAATGCAATGGGTATTTTTAGAGCAGCTTCAATTCTGAGGGAAACACGCAATAATATGTCATGTTATTTTCGTCTTTTCTTCTCGATGGCTCAAGTTTCGCTGCATAGTATTGAGGGGAGGAAGTTAGTTATTTCTTACCGTATTTATTGTATAGTCGTAACTTGTTCTGTAATGTGTTATCTATGGGGAAATGTAAAATGTAATAAGGTTTAAAACTGCATGCAAAGAATGGTTGTTGATACATTTTTCTTATTCTGTCAATTTCAATAATTATTCAAAGCTATTTATTCCGAAACTCTCAGTTCGTGTGTCTACTCCAGCAAAAAGCGTTCCCCTTGTAGTGTCGATGTTATAACGTCAAAAGATGATTGATTCCATGAAAGGTATAAATATATTATGCAAATAACAATAGAAAGATGTAAAAACGACAACAATGTTAAATTTTCACCATTTTGTATACTTTTTATTACGTTCACACGTGAATTTATTTTGACAAGTAATTATAATTATTAAATTTTTAATCATAATAATAGTCGCATATTTTGAATGTGCTGCTGCATTGCATATGATGTATCTAAATACAAGATAAAATGTCTAGCGCCTACACAATAAATATCTTTGCTGTGACAATATTACAATAGATATATTATATACACATAATATTTTATACTTAGCATTTATGTTTACATCAATAATATAGGATATAATTGATAGTACACCTTTGCACAATGTCTATTACTGTATAATATTGTTTAAAATGTTATGGCCCTACTATGCGCTTCGCAAATATGGTTTATGAATATAATGTCGCGAGGTTATAATAATATTCACGTGTAGAAAGCTATAATTGCTCATTACTGGACATCAACACATGTCCCAGTAACATAATTTCATTTCCATGCCCTTTTTAACTTTTTCGCATGGAATTTTTTAGGCAAAACATTTTTGTTTTAGAGTTCGACACGTCGCTTATAAATGCCTAATCTTGGGTATTAGGTGTAGAAACTACAATTTACAGATTTTTACAATTTCTAACGAATGCACATATTATTATGTATATAGTAGTAATATGTATCTAACTACATATTTAAAATGTATGCAATTTACACAACTGAATATCATCATTGTCCTTCTGAAATTTCTTCTGAAAACTTTTTAGAGCATCTCTAGCTTAATTTGGTATACAAATTGAATAATGCTGGTTTGTGACTATCGCGGCGTCACGATTGACGATATCTAAATATTTGGTTGCGAAATATCCGGAGGAAGTCCTTTGCTTGTGAAATTACATTATATATTTTATTCACAGTATAAATAGTTCCATCAAATCTACTTCTCCCTCTTGCTCTTTCCATCGACAGAGCTTATCCCAATTGAATTCTCGATATTCATAGATCAATTAAACCGGAAAATATTGGTAAATAGAGCAACTATTATACTATACTTGCATTTAAATGTATATAGCAGATTTTATAGCACTATTTTATAATGTACATGATTATTATTTTCAGTTCACCCTGATAAATTTTGTTCGAGAAGCACTCTCTCGAATGGTTTCTATTAACGCATGGTATGATTTCTTTTCCGTTTTACATTTTTGATGTTTCCAACTCATGAAAATATTATTCATTTGCGAGGCAAAGAGTAACAAAAATTCTTTTGTATTACTTTTCTTTGGTTTTGATCCCCATGATCCACTTTCTCTTTCATTAGCTATCTAAAACTACTCGCCTATTTAATAATCTCGAGCGTTATGTATTACATATGTTATTCATTATTCAATGTTTTTAATTTCTAAACGACTTTCTTTGGTCAGAAAGAACAGAATCCATTCCTGCCGCTAATGAAGGAAAGAGTAGTTGAAATAGAAGCAAAGCAACCTTCCTGTTACATGTATATATTTGCTATTAATGTCCGTAACGGGTTTTGCAACTGAAAGACGTATATATGTATATTTTTAAACCAATGCCATATCAGAGAAAGCTAAATATTTGCGCAAAAATATGCTAACAAAGGTGATCTATGGGTAATGTCTACAGATTTCTATACTAATTCATATTAATAATTCCTCTATGTACAATTTGCTTCCTTTTTTGCAATGCCACTTGATCACTCCAAAAGAAAATATTTTCCTTGCGAGTTTCACACGGTTAGAATATGTTGATTATACTCCATAACCTTATCTTATTTACACATTTTCATACATACTAACTAAATAAACTTCTGTAATATTTATTTTTATATGTTGCATAACTGTTCAAAATTAAAATCACAGTAAAACACTTAAACCAACTATATTTGGAGACGAAAATGCGTGTTGAAGCATTCCAGACGCCGTACTTTCCCATTAGCTATGTGTATCTGTAAATTATATCATTATATCCTAACTTATTTCATCAAGCTGTATGGTAATTAATTTAACATGGTTTGATTAAAATGCGTCCGCGTGTGTTCACAACATACGTATAAGTCATATTATTTATGCATCATTGTCTAAACTACCCTTTAATGATATTATGCTGTGCTTGCTATATTACTTAAGCCGGATAACATTACCTTACTAGCCCATCATCATTTCGAGTGGGTAGTTCAGTACGAAATTAAATATTATTTCAATGTCTGCGTTACATATAAATAATTGAATAGTAGTTGTAATAATAATTTATAAGGACAATACATCATCCATCTCCTCCTCATCCATCTATAAAGTCCACATATTTATGAAGCAATTATTTTTTATCATATATTTATATACGCTTTAAGTCTTAGAATATCATGCAATAGTTTACTTAATATTATGTAATTTCATACAATATATTTTGATGTATGGTTATGTGTGTTTACCAGTTTTTCGTACAAAGTACAAACTGTGCGCAGGATGTTCCGATGATTTTTCCTGATCCTTCTTTGTGTAATGATGTTACATGTTTTTTATTCTCTTCTCCCTCTCCTTCCTTATCCGTGTTTGTACTCCTCACCAACCTACACCTTCACTTTCACCTGATTTCTTACATGCTGGCTACTTGTCCATTACTGAATGGTAGGTGAATGGTGTTGCCCTCTTGCTTCAACGTTGACACAATCTATAGAGATCAGAAACGAAACACAAGAAAAGGGTATTTTAAATTGTGCATAGGTACATTCACAAAATTCGATTTGTGAAGCCAATCGCAATAATAAGTAAATAAATAGAAACTGGCGGCTGCACAACAACAATAAGTACAGATTTCTTGGTTCCTCTCCTTTCTACTTTCTCAACATACTATTTACTACCTATGTACTATATTTCCAGAAAATGCAATAAATGTGTGCAAAGGCTTCAAAAGGGAAAGCAAAGCAAGCGATAAAAAGGAATGTATGTATGCTGCTCTCTCCCGCTTACACATCCTTTTACAACCTTTACCACATACCATGATCATATACCACTCAATTCACAAATTTTCAATTTAATCCAAAAAAAGAAAGGTTGGATCTTGTTCAGGAAAAATCAATAACCCCACGTATTTTTTTTCTCCTGGATTTTTTTTGTGCGCATTGTTACATATCAGCTCATATTTTACAAAATCAGACATCATGGCAAACGATATTGTACGGCATAAACATATATAAGCAGCCACTAACTCGCAACAACGCAAAGAGGTATATCTTATTCCTTCTCACTGGCTGTTAGTAAATAAAATAATATTATAGAAAAAAATAAAATCTGTCTATCTGCCCTGCTCCCTCTTTGCCCCACCTTTGGACGAACAAAATCCCAATAACGCACAAGGAATGTAAAACGAAGCTGCAGTAGCAGTAAAAGAAGAAATCAACCTTCTTCTACAACTACTAGAAGCACTACATCTACTTGCTCTCCGATAAGAAGAAAAAATATCCACTACTTCAATTTCCAATCTGGTGAAAGCACTAGATTACAGCGTCAATTTCCGGTGTGTGAACAAGCAGGCCGATATATTTCGTGGAAGAAGTTGAGAACTTGAAGTAAGCAAGGAGAGAAGAAGAATAAAAAAGTAGAAAGGATGTAGCAGTATGGCAGGAACAGATTTATTTTTTTCTCAGGTCAGGAGGAGACATGACTGTGAGGAGCTTGAAGGAGGGAAGGAAAAGGAGAAAGTGCCATATAACCATGTAATAATAATAATGCCATAACAAAAGAAGCCAAGCTACCACACGAGCTGAAACGCTACATGCTTCAATTTCACCTTCCTGGTGCACTATATTTTATGTAGCATATTATCATCATCATATCAGTACACTACAGTCTTTCTTTCTGTATACAAGAATGTGGAGTTGACCAACCGAGAAACGAAATAGACTTCCTTCGTCAATCTCTCCCGTGGGTAATTTTCAGAACTGACAAATAATGTGGGATATAAAAGCAACAAAAAGTGTTCCACAAGAAATTCTATACTTGTGCCGTTTGGCAATTGTAACAACGGAAAATGTAGTGTTACGGTTCTGGCAGAAAATGGAAGAGAAAGTGCCTACAAATGTGCATACCTATATGCGTATTTATACTGGATGGTAATCCAAGGATTGCAATTCGCATGCATGGTTTGAGAAATATTATTATTGAAGGAGTAACATTTTAGGGAAAATAATAATAATACTGTTTTTTACTAAACTAATTACTAAATTCTGCAGAAATAAATTGAAAATTGGATATATTTTTATTTCTCATCAACTGTGCATAAAAACCCGCAAATGCAAGCTGTGCTGTCGCAACCTGCAGCAAATAAATTGAAATAAAGCAAACGTAGGCATATGTCTTTTGTTGTTTCTCAGTAAAAAGTAATCTAGCTAATTTCGCCGTTTCGTCTTCATCCACACTATAAACAAGAAACAAAACAAAGCTTAAAAAGTAATTGGACGGCAATAAAAAGTAAAAATTGGACATTGTTTAATGATACACCCGTCCTCTTCCTTGTTTTGTAAAAATTATTTGCGCGAGAAAAGAGCGTAGCCCTTGTATTTTCTACACAGATAAATGGACCTACAAAGAAAAATGTGTGTGTGTGGTCAAACGGATGAGTGAACTAGAAAGAGAAGAGTTTCGTCCGACAGCATCCAGTCTATAGAATAACCGAGCAAGAACCAAATTAGCTTAACACGCTGTATTATTCTTGACCAACAACATGGAAATATGTTCCTATACTCTCAAGTATACACTCTGAAGATTCTCATCAGTTTAGTAGATGGTCATCAAAGCGGAAAAAGCATTTAGAGTACAAAAAGCGCTTCTCCTCCAAGTTCCAATTCTCAAGTAAAGCTTATAGAAACGAACGAACGGCAAAGACAACAAAGCAGGTTCAAAAGAAAGCAATCTATGAGTTCGTTACGGAAAGGATAGAAAGGATCGTTAATCTCTGTCCACTTACACTGCAATGCTCATCAAAGTTAGAGGGTATTCCAGCTCCACTCCCCACCACACCACTAACGCCTCCATTACTACCACCGCCACCACTAGTGGCAACAACACCACCGGTAACAATCGTTTGATTATTATTGGTTAGCGACGTAGGCCCATTGTTATTCTCCGCATGAAGGAGGGAGTCGTCCACTTGCATGCTCTGGGTTTGTGTAGATGCCTCCATTGGCTGAGATGTGATGATGTTGGCGGAGGACGACGAGTCGAATGAAGAAGTTGATGATGTTGATGATGAAGACGATGAGTTATTGTTGTTATTGTTATTATTAGAATTTATGAAATTATTATGTACCTGTCCGGCTACCATTTGTCCGTTGCTACCACCCCCACCAACACCAGAAGCATTGTTTGCTGTTGGAGAAGTAATGAAAGGTCCATTTGCTACTGCTCCTGTCGCACTTGCGACAGTGGTTGTCAAATGATTGACAGAAGTGGTACACTGGGAAGATGAACACATCAAGCCGTCATTTCCATTCATGAGACCGGGCTGATTTCCATTACCATTGTGTCCATCCGTCATTATTACTCCTGTTGAATTTGTCATTACTACAGAGTTGGCTCCTGAAATGGCTCCACCGATGGAGATCAATCCACTGTCCACCAAGCAGTTATTGTTGTTATTGAGACTATTATTGTGATTTCCTGCGGTAAGAATACCACCGCCACCTCCAATACTACCTGACGCCATTACATGGTGCACTGATGATGACATGGTAATGTTTTCTAGTCCGGTGGAGGTGGAAACATCGGCTGTCATTGTGGAAGAGTCCTGTTCAATCCTGCTGTTGTGATGGTGGTAGGGATGATGAAGAGATTGCTGTTGCTGTTTTTGAAGCTGTTGTTGTTGCTGCTGCTGCTGTTGCAGGAGATGATTGTGGTGGTGATTATTTGGAGTGATTAGTGCTGCCGAGCTATTAATGCTGCTTGTCGAGGAAGAAGAAGAGGAAGCAGTGGAAGAAAGATCCGTTTGGCAATGAGAGTCTTCCATCAGACTGTCGCCCATTAGTAAGGTCCCATTTGGATTGAGTCCATTTGGATAATTCTTGAATTCCCGTGTTTCCTGAGTGCAGAGAAAAAGACAAAATAAAAATATACATAGTATAAGTGCGAGGATAAACAACGAGATTAAAATGGAGATGTAGATCGAATAAATATGGTTCTATACCATATGTATACTTAATTGGATCGTAAATTTTCTCAGTTTATTGCGGCCACTGATGGGTTTACGCAAAGTGAAAATAATAAAAAGAACAAAGTGTATACAATGCATTGGATGAAGTGATTCATGGTCAAATGAGACGTAGAGTAATGAAGCCTACGTAAAACACTACATACAAATGGTGAGAGTTGCTTTGTTCAGATGAAGTGTAATTAAATATTTCATTGGATCCGCTGAAAATCAATGCACATAATATAATATGCATAGGTACACACATAATAATTAATTCTGTTGTGCATTACAGAACACGCGAATGCATGCACATTAACAGTTTGCGCTTTCATCAGAACAAATAAATGATTTTAGTAATCTCATCTCCCCGAGCCAGTTAGGTGGAAGGATGAATTTGCTAATTTATTACGAGTTTCAAATTATTAATGGAGCTCAATTCGGTTTAATTATGAAATTCCGTCAGAACCAGTCAGGAGTGAATTTATTAAGTTTATCAGAGAAAGAAAAGTGTGTCAAAATCGTTAGCATTTTCATTCCGCTTCACGCTTCCCTTCTGATAATCAGCCACCGATAGAATTCCTCGCTTTATGTAAATCTCGGAGAATTTCGCGAGGAGAACGGCCAATGCTCCTAAAGCGCAATAATAATATAAAACATGGTCGTGAAATGCAATTAATTCACACTACTACTGTTGCAGTAGCAAGAGTCTTAGACGGATTGTGAACAAGGACAAGGTGGTTCAATTGGAAATGAAGAAATATGAATTTCATACAAATGGTATCCACCAATGCGAAGCAAATACTCGGCATACTTCCGAATGCTATCTACAATGTCCAACAGTCGTCTCAATCTCGTTTCGGGGAATTCACTTGATACGTACGCCGGAGATGCTACCATTTCTTGAAACTTTAGAACGAGCTTTTGAGCGTCAGCGGTTTTCACTGAGGAGAAATCCTTTTTAGCCAGGAAAATTAAATTAGCCAACAGCGGAAGAGTCTCGCTCAGCTCTGAGCCACCCAATTGGTTTATTAGAGCAGCTACGCTAGTGGAAAATAAGCATTTTAAGAAAATGAATTTTAGAGACAAGCGTAGGCTATGTGGTTGGAGAAGAAATCAAAAAAATAATATACTACTATTTTGTTGTTGTTCATTTTCATTTACTTATAAAGCACAATGTCGTGCTCCTTCACAGTCGGCAGCTTGGCACAGGATTCCATTGGTTTAGCCACATTTTTCATCGGTTTCTGAAAACCTTTCACGGAGAGTAGCTTGCCGAGAAAAAGAACAATTTGTTCCTCCAGTGAGTCCAACCATTTTTTCGATGGCGTAGGCTCAACCGTTCCGTTCATATGTTTGTGATACATCCTAACAATGTCTGCCGATTCCGTTTGGCGCTCGGATGTCATTCTGGATTTTACGTTTTGATCAATTTTTCCAAGTAAATCATATCATGCCTTTTCCACAACGTTTACAGTAATTTTGTATAAACATTTTTTTGTCCAGAAACTCGACCCTCTACAAAATATGGTTGTTGATAACTATTGAAGCGAAGGTATCTAGACATATTTAACGATCTTACTGCACACCATGACAATGCTGAGAATTTCATTCTCTCGGAAGGAACTGACTCCTACATGGGAAACGTGATACGGATTTGGAAGGGATTGGGATTCATCAAATGCACAGAAATATGCTTATAGTCAAGAGTTGTAAGTATACACTAGATAACAATACTATTACGCCATGCTTAATTATGGAAGGTACATAGGTTGAACTTACCGATTGGTCTCTACTGCTGCCACCTGAAGATGGATCTGAACTGAGCTGATAGATGTTCAGCATGTGAGCAGCTTGAACATGAACCATCAAGTCCCAAGCTGACGAGAATGAGTCTTTGCACTGAGAACAGAGAAGAGCTGCAGGTTCCTCGCCTATACCGAATAATAGACAATAAATCACAAAATTAGCACATTTGATCATCGACCATACGACAGATTTTTCCATATGGTAATATCTTACTGATTTTACTACCGTTGAGCAAATGACATTTGCAGGTAAATCTCAATTTGCAGTAAGTTTTCTTGTGTTCTATCAGTTGCTCCACCTCGTTGAAATGCTCCCGGCAATTCCCGCATATCAAGATGTCTGGTGTGCCTGAAACATAAAAGACCGTTTTACACTCCACGTCCAACCGACTTGATTAAACTCCACCTACTTCGCAGCACGAGATTACTTAAAATGATAATTGCTAATATTATTCCTTGAGGTGTTAATCATTAAAGTATTGTATATAATTCATATCATTGTTGTTCACATTTTATGTATATTCTCGTTTGTCATCGTTTGAACTAAGCTGCATCATCGCGAACTGGCTTTCTCTCTCTGTTACCGTGTAGGAAGTTTCAGGTAGAACAATAATACCTTTGCTTTTGCTAGTATCGTTTGTTCTCATTTCTCCGGGGGTACATGTAGGTGTGCAAATACAACAATAACTCATCTTTAATTGCCAGCAAACTTGTGTATTTGATCACCTGCTGAGTCTCATAAACAGAAAATCTACAAAATGAAAACCACATCGAAAATTCATGTATTTTTTGTGTATCAACATCAACACGACCTCTGTGGTGTTTACAGTCTAGTCTACGCTGCTTGAATGAATGATTACAATTTTTTACAAAAAAAATAAGCCGAAGGAGCCACACTTCTCGCAATTAGTTACACGGCAAAAATAAGATCTTGTTGTTTTTCTCCTTTTATCTATTGCTTCTTCCTGTGTACACTCCTCATCTCTCTCAATTTTTGTTGAGGGTTATTGAGCAAGAAATATTGTGCCTCTTAACAAGTCTCCTCCGCATTTCTAACACATTCCCTAAAAAATAAATTAGAGAAAAGCGGCATCATGACTTTGGTCATGTCATCATGAGTCATGACATGTCTACTGGCACTTCACATTTCATATTACAAAAGCATGCATTATATCACGCTATGTGGTCACACGTTCTTGTGTAGTATGTACCTATGTCTAATGTCTCGCTGCTATCGTCTTCAAAATTCGCTAAGGGACTTTTCGGAAGCTCTTAAAACTTCTCTGACTAGCACTGCTGCTGCTTCCATTCGTTTTCCTCTCCTTCACTCATCATAATATAACAGCTACATTATATATTAAGCACTTATATGCCCAAACTACCAACTACCATCATTGTTGGCATTACTATCATCGTAATATCATCACCACCACCTCAAACAAGAAGATTTCTTTTTTGTCGTCATAAAAAACTTCCAGTGGTCTTATAATGATGGTGTTATGGTATGTTGCTGTAACTCTCGACTGCTCCCACATGCCAACTTGTATAGTTTTCTCTTTCATACATTTAAACGGCTAGAGTATTTAATTCTCTTTTTTCCATCTTGTTTTCGATGTGGAGTGCCCACGACATGCAATTTCATGACACTCTGTACTTCTTGCTAATATTTTACTGCTGAGATGGTGCTACTAGACTAAACTGATGATGACGATACGATGGTAGTGCTGTTGTTGTTGGAACAAGTTTTATATTCCCAGTCGGCTCATCATTTCAGACTCATTTGTTTTATGTGCTGGCGTTGGTTGTTGTGGGTATTGTGTGCACCAGAGCGATGTCGTCGTGGTTTTGGTGTTATGTATGTGTTTGGCTAGTAGCCCATAAAACACGACATGATATTCATTCCAAATAAGGTGATGCTACTGTCGTTGAGTTTCTCCTGAAGATCGCTCGCATGCCACTACAATGCAAACTGTTTCTTGCTGCTCAACTGATAGTTTTCTCTCTCATGTACGACATAACACATAACCATTAAATTGTGAGAGACTGCTTACTTAAAGCTGAGAGCGAAACCGGCAATGAAGAATAATAATAAATAAATATTACGAACGGCTTAAGGTAGTTCTTGGGTGTAAAAAGTGACCTTTTCTTGCCATTACGATAATGACATGGACGTGGCGGTTAGAAACTAAACTAGAAATGTGAAAAATCATGACCATTTCATGACACGAAAGAACATTTTTCACTGCTGGTTTAGCAGTAGAATTTGAAAATGTTAAATCTTACATGGAAAGTACGGCAGTCATGCCATCAACATAATCATTCTCATGACATCATTCATTTTAACCACTTTCCGTAGCTGTTCTTTCCAGCACTTCTAAGCAAGAATCACGCATATTTGCGCAAAGTGCAATATGGTCAGTATACAAGTTTGCAA
This sequence comes from Sinella curviseta, assembly GCA_004115045.4. Classification (NCBI taxonomy): domain Eukaryota; kingdom Metazoa; phylum Arthropoda; class Collembola; order Entomobryomorpha; family Entomobryidae; genus Sinella; species Sinella curviseta. Next base: position 52,324,517 of record CM023201.3, read on the forward strand.
AACCAAAATGGCACATAATATGTGAAGCACATTGACAAGTTTTTTTTCGAAGGGCGGCCATTTTGGGGAATGAAGATGTATATAGGGGTAAATGAAATGTCAAACGACACTAAAGCGGCATGCACGGTGCATGCCATCACCATCATCAAGATGATCATCCGGATAAGGTTTTATTACGTGCTGCGGCGGCTTTTCGAAATGTTTTAGTGCTCGTGAACAAATTAAACGCGGCAACACAACAGCAACTGTAAGAGGAGAGGAGATGATTTTTTATTTTATGGTTGGACTTACTGTAAGTTTTAAGATCTGTTAGGGATGCAGAACTAGCGTTGGTGATGTTGATGGGAGCGTTGTTATTCGTGTGAGAAGACTTGTTGGGCGAGGGCGCTTTCACGGTGGGTCGAGTTGTTGCAGGTCCATGGATCCTCGGTCTTTTCATGGGTGGGACCAGTCTAGGTCCAGGTGGGAGACCGACTTGTGCATAGTAGCTGCGGTAAAGAGACTCAAGCTGCACTTTCAGACTGAAGTGTACACGACATGACACACGATGATGACATGCCACAACAACACAGAAACAACAATCCCAACAATCACCGTCAGTTTGTAAACAAAAGAGATATTGTCAGTCACCCAACATCCATAATATTCCATATTATACAATTGATCATTATTATAGGTACTTTGTGTTTCACAGTTTGATGTAACGAAGGAATTTTAACTAAAAATGACAAAACATAAAACAGTAAAATGAAGCGTTGTCGCGATTTTCTTGGAGTCGTTGTAAGCTTATGGCACGCAATAATGGAAGTGAAAAATGAAAAAATCTAGCCATTTTACACAAGTTGGAGGAATACGCAAATTGGTATACTTTTGTTTGTATCAGTCACATTAGTCTTTCGATCTGGTACTAACCACACAAAAACATGCGGATTCAAATGTATGTACTTGCGAAATCATCAATCGCGCAAATCATGAGCATAAAATATAAACCACACTACTGGCTCTTCTTTCATGTATCAAGTACCCACGCATGGAGTTCAGTAACAAGCCTTGCGAATGTACTCCAAATCTACAGCCATAAATCGTACTTCCCTTTATCATAATAATACCAGCATTCTTTATCATTACACCAAATGATTTTAAAGTGGTGCTGGAATGGCAATAATAAAACTATAATGACAGCACTTAAGTAGCCTAAAGTGACTCTTTAATCATGCCCTCTCAGATAAGATACCGTATTTTAGCGAGGAGAATTAAACGACGGGATTAAAATGGAATTATTTTATGTTCATGAAAGGGCTCGGACCAAGTCTACTGGCAAGCGACAAGAGGTAACGGCTTTGTTGAAACCGAAAATATTATGATTATTATGAACGCTTCTAGCTTGCCTTTGCTAGTCAAGTTAATAAAATTATTTCAGTTCTACAACTCTACTTTATCATACCCAAAAACTAAACCGTGGTTTTCATTTTGATTCCATTTACTATCAAAATTGTACAAGACAGAAAGAGAAACAATAGGCAAAAAATTGGAACATTACCATGATTTAGAATCATGCATACCTATGAACATGCATTGGGAAATTACCAGCTTTAAGTAGTTTCCAAGAAGCCCATGTCTTTTATCATCCAATCTTCAAAACTTCTTGACAAAATGAACTCACTGAAATAAGTACCTGTCTATTTAAAGTTTGCGGAAAGTAATGATATACATACCACACAAACGCAGTGTGTGTATGTGCGATACGGCGGTAGTACCGATGATCTGTAGGATTTGAAACTAAACTGCACTTCTTCGTACTCATTCTTTTCTTCCACAAGGCAAAACGCCCATAACATAATAACTAATAACTAAGAAGGAGCTGATACGCCCTTTCCACCGGTCTCTTTCATTTTTGAAACCTGAAAGCCTCTTCACCATAATCCTCAGTCAGACCAACTAGTAATGGGAAGTATGATGATGAACATTTTTTCCATGCCGTAATGACCATGACCAGTAATAATAATAACTACATTGCCACACTCCTTTACACTATTCCCTGCCTGTCTGTTGGGGAATTTTCTAGCGAGGAAGAACTGGGCTGTGTGGAAAATGAAAGTGGATTCTGCTGCGATGCAAATGTGGCTGTGCGTGAAAGTTGTTACGATGATTATGATTTGCGTCTTTTATACTGCCACGCCAGCACACTATGTACCCCGATCCTATCCGCCATCCCTACCAACTAGACGCTAATAAAAATGAATGCTCGTTTTCCCCTTTTACTTGGTCTATCAACAGAAAATTTCTTTATACCTTTCCAGATATTTTCAAAATGGGGTTTCTTTATACAAATACACAACTTTAAGTTGGCAATAACAATAACCCTTTATTGTCCATTATTATCATGATTATCAATAAAGCAGTTCTCCAGCTATAAGTCGAATTCAAAAATGTCTTATGGCTCTAACCGCAAATCAGTAAATCGTTTATAGTTTATCCTTAGCGTTTTCTCTCATCGGCCAAAGGTTCAAGTAACCATACATATTCTTATTGCACCTCCAACCAACGACCAGCTAGCTAGTTGGTCCATTATTCCACATATACCATCGTCGTTTTTTTAAATGAACAATACTTGTACAAATTTATAATAGAGAACAAACTAGTTTAGTCCATAAAATTTTCCTTAGCCCTCGCAAATATCTAATTAAAACTACTGCACAGTACGACAATTCCGATAAAACTTGCACCACATTCATAAAATACAGGTGCCCCGGCGTGCTAGATATTAGAAATCTAATTACAAACTTAAGACTAACTGCATTACATTAATGAGTGCTGTGTACGACGGCTTTATGAGCTTTCATCGCCAACGAATACGAAAATGGAAGCTAAAGTACAAAAGATGCTAGTAAATGTCAACGTCAAACTTTTGTTAGTAATCGTTGATATCCCTACATAATTTTCTAAAAATGTCAATGAATATTGGCTTCTGTTACATTACCAAATTCTACGCATACAGGTGTGAATAAGTAAAGATGAAAACTTACAATGTATAAATCTTATATGCCATGGAAGAATTCCAATACTCTCAGAAAAGTTGTAAAAAATCAACACAAAAATAATCTAAAATCATACATCTCCACATACCACCAAGTAAAGTTGAAAGAGTGTACCAGTGAGGATAAAAATTATCTGTGTCACATCGCCATCGTCAGCACACAGAGTGTTCAACACAACGGAATTCATGGAAGAAAAAGTTTTTACACTCCCATAACTCGACGAAGACAACCTTATGTAATTGATATTTATATGATGTCAGAAGAAAAACAGGCAATAAACTTGAGACAAGAGGACCATGAAATTACCTTAGTCTCAGGGAAAACAAGAGAGAAGCGACATGATTCACAATACGTGTTTTCTCTCTCTCTTTTTATGGCTTACGGAGAACATAGAAAAAGGAACATGTTATGTGATATAAAGCTATAAAAGTGTAAGCATAATTACCGATTTTAATATACCTATGCATGCATGTACTATGTTGCCCCGTTCTATAGACCTTTTGGAGCAAATCAAGTACTGAAGTAGATGACAGTTTTACTGATGCCAAGCCCCTTTTCTAAATTACATTATGAAGTCATGTTTGCATATTCCACTTGATTCCTTTTACAAGCTCCTCCAACAGCGGGAACGAGAATATGTGTGCGTGTATGGAACACGCAACAAAATTAGAAAAAATCAATCATTTGCCACTTAGTACCCCTGTCATTTCACAGATTCCGGAAGACACCCTCTGGATACCCCATTAGCTCATTTGAATGGGATTTATTAGTCATTTCCTTGAAGAAACAGCGTGAGTGATATCAGATCCCCCAGCGCAGCGTACACAACATTTCATGTTTTCGGCTGAATGTTCTGTTACGGCTCTGTGCATAAAACGCTATTTCATTCATGTCATACCGCCGCCAATACCACTATAAAGCGGAACATGAGAGGAACAGCCCTTTTTGTTTTCATTTTTCGTTGGAAAAATTCGAGAAGCCCATAAATGCATTCCTCCCTCCTCCAAATTCACTCCTGCCAATAATAAAGTACAGCTGGTAACACTTGTTAAAAAATTCTTTATGCCTTTTCGCGTTCCCCATTTATTTTGGGAGGTAGTAGTGATGGCGTTATGATCAGCAGCGTAGAAAGTCGTTAAAGCATTCCTCCTGCCTTTGATTGCCATTCTATTTTAAACACGTTCATTATATATGCTGCCTGTATTTTTTGTTATTGTGTCCATGTCCTCCTCGTTTTAAAAAACTGTTATAACATTTTTTTGTTACTCCTTTTGCAAAAATTATATGATTTAAGATGTATGTATGTACTTACATAATATACATTCAAATAACAGTTATGCTTTGTTAGACACGGTATGTGAAGAGCAAAGCCAGCAAGAAAAGCCACAGTTGATACTTTTGAAAGGTAAAACGAATTTGTCGACTGAACGGCATGGCGTATGGCATTACAGTCGGTTAAGTTCTCACAATACAAGTATTGTTCTCAGTTGTGTGCCGATGGCCTATGTGTGTGCATAACCCTTTTTTTGCAAGACGATAATAATATTCTATTTCAGTCATGTCCTCCAGCCTCACGCCACGCATGTATGCCATGCCAGGTTTTATACATGCATAATGCCACCGCTATTATGTTTTAATACTTTAAATTTGGATGACATCCACGTATATCTATATACAGTGGATAACCAACCACATGAGGAACCGAAATAGTCTTGTTATTAGGCTTCATATTGAATACAAAATAGAAGATTCCTTACATCACAGACAGAAAGCTTTATAGAAGGAAAAGTTTCATACTTTTTTATTATAAATAAAAATGTACTTTGTATTGACTACAACTACCGATTTGGGTACGTTACGGGTGCATGACTTGGAATTTATCTCTCTCCACACACACCACTCTGGAGGAAATGAAACAGCAAAAAAAATTGTTGGTTCACAATGTATAATTTACCAACATGAATTCCTTGTCGCTGCAAAACTCTGGTTTATTTGTGAATTTGTATTCTGAGCTCATCTCAAAATTTTCCGTTGATTTACCAACAATTCTGCGCAGTACAAATGAGCACAATAATATACAGTCCTATTGGGTGAGTGAAAGCAGACTTTTGTACCGTCGACCAGCAAGGAAACATCTTTTCCGCTGTGAAACTAGGGTTGTGAAATGTAAAAAACTTGAGATACGACAACGAGCTAATTTGTTCATCACAACATCTCATGAGAAGTAGTTTTGACTACTCAGATACACGAGTCATATTACTCATCCAGACGACTAACTAACCGACTGTTGGCATTTGGCATGAATAGTACAAAAATTAGGCTTATTTTGTCATTGAAGAAAACAGATTCTTTGTGTTGATAAGAAAATTACATTTTTCATGGTTGAAGAAGTGGCTGTAATGAGGATTTTGACAACGTCGGAATAGTATGCACAACTCACAACACTTGTACTTATTAATTAAGTAATTTAAAGTTGATGATAACGCCTGCCTTTCTACAGTTTCGGCTTATGCCACAAATACAGCGGCAGAAATGTTAGAAAAAGGAGTAGCGAGCATTACAAACGTTATAATAATCGCTGCAGCCAGTTTGATGATGACTTGAAATATGCACTTACTCATACAAAGATTCAATTCTCTGGCTGATTGTACTTACATTAGTCATAGGTTAAAATAGCACTTTATTTTTAACCTAAATTATCCTGCAGATCTGTATTTGGTATTTAGTTCGTTTAGTTCAACGGAGACCAACTATTTATACACAAATATATATGCAAAGTATTTTTATATGTTACTTTTTATGCATTTTATGTATTATCATTCTACATTTGTATTTTATGTATTATCGTTTGTTTGTTACAATACAAAAAATCTCTTAAAATCAAAAGTATACACGAGAAGTCCGTCTTAATTTACAGCTTGCTCGTACAAAAATCAAAAAATTGTCTTTATACTGACGCGTGCATTAAAATTCAAAATTTTAAAAGTTGTTGTTTCAGGTAGTACAAAAAAATGATACAACCAACAGGAAATCATACAACGATGATCACTGTGTGGTAACTGGTATGCACGTTGAGTGACTGATCAGGTTGTTGTATATAAAAATCACCAATGATGTTGGAATTGAAGTTATTGTTGCTGTGTGTTGTGGAGTAATATCAAAAACATTTTTTTGCCCAAAAATATTTGCTGCAAACTACAACACTTTCTTCAAATAAAAAAATACATATTGTTTGAAATTGAGAATGTACAAAAAGCATACGATAATGACGAGCTCTGGAAAATATTAAGTATAAAATTAATCTAAAAGTAATCGAGTTATTTTTTAAAAAATTATGCGCTATATATTTTATGTTGCAAACGTGTTGACAGTGTATAATGAAACTGGCAAAAACAAACAAAATGTAATAACAGAACCAAATTTTTCTTTCAATTTATAACATTAACATAAATGGAACAGAAACTATTGTTTTTAAATAAGGGAAATATTTTAACGTATGTTGACAAACGAGAAAAGGAAATATAACGGTAACAGAACTAACCGAAATTTGAAGAAAGTGCTTAGCGAGGGAACTACGTATGATTTTAATTGTAGGTATAAATAATGACAAATTTCCACACTTACCTATCGTAGTAGTAATCCCTGCAAATCAAACAAATACAAATCACAATTACTCAAATGGCCATTACGTCAAACGTATTTTTACACACTTTATAGACATTGTGCATATAAATATTCCTAACTGTCACGAACATAAATTAATACGAATGTTTTGATATATGAGTTTATCAAAGTTTTGTTTGTGTAACTATACTGGACTTACATAATGGTACAAACTTTGTCTCACAAACAATGTACGTGTATCTACGAGTCGCAGTTCAAAATCTAACAGATCTTTCCAATTGCACTCATAAGCTGTTTATTAACTTCTTTCAACTTTCAAATTTACAACTGAGTCGTATAAAAATGAAAACACTTTTCCTGTAGCTCACTGGGCATCAGTTGCCATAAGTGACGCCTTTCTCTGCTTCCAATTTCTACGTCCGACTGACAATGACGTTTTCTTTGATCTGCTTTTGGGTACCTATCATCCTCACCGTTTTTGTATTCTCATCCCGTGCTTCACACTTCACTGAAACGAAGTATAACTTTGTGAGGATGTTCTTTGAAATTGAGAGTTCCCTTTACAAATTATTACGACAAGACAGAGTGCTGATATGTGTGGTATCAACCAACACTTTCAGCAGACTCATTGTCCCACAGGCAGAATAACGCTAGCTAAACTTCATTTTATACAACATGCCTCTCTGAATCTGTACGTGGTGGTCAAAAGATAACTATGGTGAGCCATGTTACGTCTCATGACTTCAATCACTTCACGATCAAGTATCCCTAATTAATCTCCGGTAGTCACCAACAAGCTAGCCCTTTTCTCCAGGGATTCTTTTTGTCGGTTTCGTTGAGGATATGAAATAGATAGGTACTGATAGTACTTCATTACGAGAGCATTGCAGTGAGCTATTACTAACAGATTTTGGAACTTTTCGTTATGTATACAGATTTAATTTTATCTAACGCATAGGTATACAAACTTTTACTTCAATTGATGGTAATTTGAGTAACGGGATTTTAAATATTTAACTATTTCAGATTATTTAGTTATTTTGTTATATAAGTTTGAAAGTATCCTTACCAGTCGTTTCCAGTTTTTGCAATGTTTTGTCGTTTTCTTCCTGTTTGATGGGACTTAGGTTCCGCCACCATGTTCACATCTGGAAATAAGATAAAATCAATTTGGTAAATTTCAAGTGACCATACATAATAAATCACTGGTGTAAATAATTTGTTGACATAAAATAGAAAGAAAAACATTTCATGGGTCAAGTGACCATTGAAATAAATTCCATCAAAGACAATATAGCAGGAATCACTTAAAGGTAAATGAGACCTAAACGTATCCAGTCCGAGTACAATTTCAAAATCCTCAATTAAATATTCAAAAACGTCTCCTCCATTCTCATATCCATAAACTAAACTGAAGGAGGAGATGGGTCTTAATTAAATTGGCATCTGACTCATAAATCTATTTTTAACCCCAAAAGGTACAAAGCCTTTGATATCACCACAGCAAGAGTGCATCCACTTCAAACAACAAACATACATAACTCTAAAAGGTCACCAAGTCAAAAGTGCCAATGTCGTGTGTAGCAGCAATGGTATTAGCCCTTTCATGTGGCAATTTCTCCTCATTACTGTTTTCGTAACCAAAAATCTTCCTCTCTCATTTCCTCAAAAGATTCCGACAAGTATCTCATTTCTCATTGTCCTCTGTGAGAGTTCCTGAATGAAGCGTCTTCATTCAGTCAGTGACACATATTTTAAGCCGAAAAACCTTACTGTGATCTAAATTGATGATGACGATAACGTTTTCCTTGGGTTAAAAAAATCTCCATCTTTTTCGACTCATTTTCGTCGACAACAGCAGCCAGCAAAGACAACAGCAGCACAAAGAAGCCTTTCAAGTTGATTGGAAGCGAGTTTTTTCAACGACCTGAATACTTAATATTTTGTCCGCTTCCTTTCATTTCACTTTGCCTTCTTATCATTAAACAAAAAAGGTAGAACATGGCTCTGCTTCCCATACTAATTTGCTATTTTAAAAAAATCAGGGCATTAAGGAGCAATCTCTTCACTTGATTGAAAGCAAGTTAAACGAGAAAAGTGTTATGTGTTTCGTAAAAATAAAGAGGATGACGCAACACAAATGGCAAAGAGGGAGGATATCGGATGGAGTCTTTTGGCTCTCATCATCATCAAATCACATCTTATTTTCAGAGTGTCCTTCCCGTAGTAGCCCTAAGGCTTGTCCGATCATCATATCATGGAATATAATATCATTTAATATGGCACGATATATTATAGTGAAGTTCACTTCATGAATTTTTATGTGGCTGACGTCCACCGTTCTTTTTTAGGATCGTGTCTTCCTCTTCGACGGAGCCCATCTAAGAGCATCTTTTAGATGAAAATCTGGGGACCCCAGTTGAATAAGAAGTGGTAATAAGTATTCACCAAAGAAAAGGCAAGAAAAAAATCTCATCATCATCACGATTCAGATTCGGGAGTAGAGGAAAGAACAGAGAGGAAGAAAGAAGCAAACACTGCATAGCGGAAAGAGAAAAGTGAGTTAAGTAGTAAAGCAAACTATATTAAGGTAGATTTTTTTGCTTAATGGATATGGCTTCTTTCTGCTTGATTTTTTCTGTTAAAAAATCTCGACTACATTTTCCTCATTCTGCGAGGTAAAATACCACAGCTATTCAGGAAAGAAGTTGGGTTTTAAAGAAATGAAAAACCGTATTGCCAGTGTCACTGCGGTACAAAAACCTTCAACTCCAACCAGCAATTTAGGCACTAAAAAGATATACCTAAATAACATAGTCATTCTTAAAATGTATAATATAACCTTCTGTGTCACTATTCTTGTACTACTACTACTAGCAACAGTAGTGCAATGTATGGTACTTTTCGATTATTACCTTTCACTCCTCTACCGCCACTACCACCATCACCACCAGCAGCGGAATATATTTTCCCATTTTTTTCGACCTACCAGCCATTTTTTTGCTCTGCTCTATAGATTCTCGTAATTGAGTTTCGTTTGCTTGATGCATGTCATGACGATAAGGCAGGGGGAAATGATGATAATAATACGTACATAGAAAATGAATTCAAGAGCCACTTCTTGCAGAGAGAAGCCATCCATCCATTCACCTAGCCAAGAGAGAAGAGTCACCGGCAAGTAGAAAGTAAGTTGGGCTCGAAAAAATCTTTTTAAAAGCTTTCTCTATTATTGGGCCATGCCTTTTTCCTAATTTCTTTAGAAATCAACAGTAACGCCGACCAATGTACAGGCGGAGAGTTTACTAGTCAAGATATGACACGCACAAAAACCCCATCATCCATCTAACTAACGTCCCCGCCGTGGTGGTTTTTTTCTGGCTCCTGTTTATCCGTTTGAAAAAGAGTCGAAAAAATGCAGTGGCTCAATTTTTTCGTGTAAGGCATAAAGAAGTTGAAATGCATTGTTCCAGCGAATAGGAACCCAAAGGACGCAGGGAAAGGAGCATATCGGTTAGCAACCATAACCGTCTTTTAAAATAGTTGATTAATAATTCAAAGTAAAAGCAACTCCTCTGAGACATAGTAGTTGGGTTCCCATTTTCTACATCAGATCACATCATTCAATCTTAACCCAAGCAAATTTAAATGTAAAACATGCTAATTGAAGTGAAGGAGCACGGAACAGAAGCTATGCGTTTTCTCGAATAATCTCCGCCATCGTTCTCTAGATAAATTTGTGTACCAACTCTACACTACTTTCCAAAGAAAAAATGTTTACCATTAATGGATTTCTTTTATTTTTTTACTTAATGCATTGAAAATTAATGTAATGGGAAAATAAAGTGGTTATGCGGTGCAATGAACTACTCTCACGTTTTGTACCATACTGTACCGTCAATATGACTTTCTCCACCGAATCAAGAAGTTTTTTTTGTATTCTACGGGTGGCAGAGCAAAAGCAAATCTTTGGAATAACTACAGCTTCACAGAAAGCAAGTGAAGTAGAAACTTGCCAGATAAAAGAGGAACAAAGGAAGCAAGCCAACTTTGCTCGTGATGCCTTTTAAGATTTTAGCTTATTATCACCTCGTTGCACACCATCGCCATCACCAAACAGCTATTTAGAATTGCATGCGATACAAAATATATAAAACACATTCTCAGCATCTTTGTAGCAGTTGCCATTACCTATGCGACTGTTTTCACATCATGCACCGTGAGTCATGACTCGTGTGAATGGAAAGCAGAGTGAAAAATGGAGGACTAAACTAAAAATACATCATACTTTTGTTTATGCACGAAATATCACGTTCAAAGTACAAACCAATGAACTAAAATCAGGCGAGACGAAAAACTGCGCTCTTTACTTACGTCGCTTTTAAATTATAATGCAAGTACACATGCAAACGAACTGTATTATAACCTTTACTGCGACAGGCCAAGAATGGAAAGAACAATACAGGCATTAAAATTGGCGGCACTGTTTTTCTTGCGATCAAGAGGGAAAATTTTAGTTTTTTTGTACTCCATATTTCCTTCTCCTTTGTCTTCATCCATAAGGCAATGTACTATGGCATCTCATGATTATCATGATCATGAGCAACTGATTTATAACTTTCTCCAGGAACAAGTTTAGTGCATATTTTTTGATATTCCGGACGCCTTTTTTCTCACGACTTCGGTTTCATTTTTGGGGTTCGAGTCGTTCAACTCGGTTGGTTTGCTTAAGATGGTCTAAGAGACGTTGCTTCAATCGGCTTGAGAGTACCTTATTTATTTAGCTTTCTTCTTCTTTTTTAAAAAAAGGAAGGAAATACGTAAATACCTATAATATATTAAGAAGAAGAAGAAAGTTTAACTTTTTAAGAAAACTTTTATTCAGAATAGTAATGAGAACAGAAGAACAAAAAAGAAACCATTTTGCTTTTAAATGTTGTGTGACTTGATTCGTAGTCCCTCCGCCGCTTCTCTCACTCCATTTTTTCTTCTTTGAAAAACAACTTCTTTTAAGAGCCTACTTGAAGTCTTAGTCTTTCTTCTTTCAAGTTTTAAAAAGATACAAAAGTACAAGTGGGGCTAGTCGCTCGTACTGGTGGTGGGTGGGTGGTGGTTACGTTTGTTGCGTTTCTTTCGGATAAATGGTAAATTAAATCAGGAAGTTATGTGCTGTCTTGAAGTATGCATATAAACTACTCAAGATTGAAAATTCTTGGGATAAATTCTCCACAAAAGAGGTATCCATTTATGCATTTCCTTTCTTTAAAAAAAGTATTTTTCAGTAAAATATAAAAAATTTTAGGAGCGCAGAACACATTAAATAGTAATATGGATTTTCAGTGTCAGTTCTCAGATTTATTAGAGACGCATCTGTGAGTTTTCACCTGGAGATGCGTTTGAGAAAAAAAGTCGGTAATGCTTTCTTCGAGATTTAAAAAAAATCCCTTTGTCCCTAGAATCTAACCTTCAGTCCAAAAGACAAAACTTTTCACTTCGAGCAGCGTACTTCGTGCGTTAAGAGCGTTGAAACGAATTGTAATAGGTGTTCACTCATCAGCATATGTATCTGTAACTCTAAAGTGAAAATGATCGATTACCTTTTCCTATGCATTATCTGGACTGTATATGTCATTTTAGCTCCTTTTTACTTTCGTTTTCATTCCTTTCAAATGTAAATGGGCGGTAATGGCAGTTGTAATGTCGTGTTATTTGTTTAGCGTTATATGAATTCATTACATGTACTTCATCACCAAACACCGTCACGTACAGTTTTACAATTTACTACATACAAAGTTGCCTGAGGAGACGAACAAATCATTAAAACCACGACCGTGTAGGTAGGCACACACCCTTTCTAACCTCTACGAAAATTGATGTGTGTAACCGTGTTTTATGTGCATTTCATTTTAAGTAAGCGTTTTTATACTGTCGTATTGTTTCTTTTCGTATCAAGTCATTTTCTGTCCGAAAAAACGGAAACAAACTGGCCCTGTCAACTTTTGACAGATTGCGTGCGCACACTTTGAACAAGTCCATTATAAATGTGTGTCCAGCGAGTCCAGTCTAGCTGCATGGTTTGGTTGGTGTAGAAATCGGATGTGAGCACGGCATGGCCATTACCACCAACCGTGAAAAAAATAAAACACAGACAACAACAGCAAAATTCGTTTATTTTCCTGCTTCTTATTCTCTGTCCTCTATAAATGTTATACTGTGTTTTGTGCGTGTCCAAAAATACATACACATATTTTACAAATTTGCCATACTTTCAACCGGACTCTCTACACTGCTAGAAGAGGCCTGTTGTTATTTGAACGTGCTGTTTTGGCCTTTCCTTGTTAGCATCTGTAATACGTGTGGCGCAATACCATGTTCCTTTTGACTTCCGTCTGTTTTTGGTCGGACGGAGACAGCAAGACCATACGTGATGCAAAGCATAACCAGAAACGCAAACGAACAACAGCAGAGTTGCAAAAATTGTTATATAATTCACGCATGCATGCATATTACGACGGGAAAGGACAAAAATCAAATATGCAAAGTGAACTCACATAAATAAGTAGCATGAAAAACCACAACCATTTATGTTACAACTACTACAACTCTTGAGTGGCTCAAGGAAAAACAGCGCATTTATTATCGGTTACGTTCACGTCATATGCTCTGCTGCCTTTCTCTCTGGCCGGTTCTCTTTATTTGCATGACCATAAAAAGTTCTAGAGAGAAGAGAGAGAGAGAGAGAAAGCGTATAAAAGAGTAGAAGAAGGAAAAGGGACATTTCATTCATTCATTCTCAACGATCCTTTTACATCATCACGTTTCATTGGTTGGTTTTCACGATAGCTAGAAAGCTGGAGACATACAGTGCTCCCTACCACTTTACTTTCATATTAGGTTACATACATCGGTAACATTGCGTGGTGGTGAATTTGCCTTTTCTCCAGCAATGAGTATTAAAATGAATGAGAAAATGGAGACCAGATTTTCTGGGGAAAACTTATTTTACAGCATAACATATATTATATATGCAATAATACAAACTAATACAGCTTGCCACGCCAATTTTCTCTAAGAAATTTATGTGCTCGTAGATTCTCCCAACCATGATCATCATTGCCGTCATCTTCATGGCTAACATTATTCTAACAAAGCGTACTCCAAACCAGAGAAATCTGGACTTTTGGAGGAAACCTGGAGTCAGATAACACGCAGCTTTCCTAGCCCACCAATATAATAAAATAAAATTACCGAACAGCTTGAATTGCAGCATTGGTTTTCTCATCTAGTCAAACGAATATGCCTTTCCATGTTCACACAGCTTTGCATTAACAAACAGGTGTGGAATGGTATGGGAATAAGATGATGATGTCTTACTTATTGCTAGTTGAGAAATTCATAGGAATACTACAAATAATCGTAATGGAATTGTTTGAAAAATACCTTTCTCACGTCTGAGATTTTCTCTCATGTAGTCATGAAATGGATCGGTTGTGTGCAGGTACGTATATTTACTATTTACCAACATATTAATTTCCCAGAAGTTAGCGCATACTATTTAGAAATCAGCTTAATTTCATATTCCCGTAGTTTCCTTGTCTCGCCGTCGTCAGATTTCTTGCTTGTTAGCTTGCATGCATGTCTACTAACAACATTTACCAAACTACAAATAGTCGCGCCTTCATGTAGAGTGAAAACTTGATTTGACTGAAATTTTTGTCCGAATTTCTATCCAAAAAGGACACCGTTGTTTGCCATGTATGTATGTATTTATACGTACATAAGCTTAGTTCAGGATCATGAGCGCCCAGTCATTCTCGCCCACTTTTACTTCTTTATTACCGTAATTCAATCTATGAATTGCAAAGGATTGGAAAAGGAGAATGCAGTCAAGTGCGTCGTTTGATTCTTTTAGCAGTACTATTGCATTTACTTCGGGGTTTTTTCCTTCTACTAGCGCTATAGGCTATAGAACTAGTACCGACGGCTAGAACTCATTGCTGGAAAGGTAACGACATAGACACGAGAAAGGAAAGAATCTATACGCAGAGAAAAATACATGCAACAAAAAGCAAGGACATATCAGCGTAGCAGTAGGGCAATGCCTTTAAATTGCCATGTGTCAATAATATACACTCTCCGGAAGGTTCACTCTTACTTCTATCCGCATCCAAAGTAGAGTTTCGTAGTGAATGTTATCATATCAGCAAATATGCCATGTTTTTACTTTCCCGAAAAAATAGGTACCAAACCAGACCATAACGACTTAAATGTAAGGTATCCCTTTCCAATATTTTCTCAATAAAATAGGAAGACATGTACACGTTATGGGCTGGCGTTATTAGGTCCAGTAGCCCATTGATGCTAAATATTTACTTCAATGCAACAACGCACTAGACTTTTGTCCAGCCAACAACAAAAACGGGATTTTGTGTCGGAATTGGATAATACTGATGGGGTAAATATTATAGTCCAACAAAATATTTATATTATAAGCCTAGCCTAGATATCCGTTATAGCAAGAAGTTGCTGTTGTCGTTGTATTGTGAACGTCTTTCTCATTTCTCGTGCCTAGTGGCAGTAACGGTGACAAGGTAAATACAAAATGGATTATGGAGTCAAGTCAAGTGTTTCGCTTTAGTTCAGTACAAGGAAGAGGAAGACGAAAAAACGTGGAAAAAACGCCATACATGTAATATGTAATGGGAATGGAGAAGGGCAATGTAATAAGTGACCCTCTATTATTACTTTCCGTGGTGGCTATACACATTTCCTATCACTATAAAACAAGGATAAATACACACAACGATGAAGGGGAGGTTGTGAAAAATAAAAACCCAGCGACAATTTTCTTTTTCGTGTATGTTTTTTTCTTGCTAAATGCCACTGTTGTTGTTCCTGTGAAGATAATAATAAGTAGTACATGTTTATTATGTATTTTTCAAAGAGATGGGAAAATTGCTGATGTTTTAGTCGACGACATGACATGCAATGCAGCAAAAAGTCTGGAGAATGGTAAGAAAAGTACGGAGATTGTACTGGACTATTATTGCTTTATGAAAGAGAAAACACCTTTATAGTTATTTTTTGTCTTTTAGGATATTTTCCAATTCATGCTCTTATTGATTTCAGTTTTTTTTGGCGAGTTTCGCTGTAGAAGATTCATAAGTTATTATGGCGTGCCATCGTCTAATGCAAGTATTCCGAGTCCATGAAAAATAAAAATTGTAGCAGTACCTGGAACCAGACCACTAGCACGTGAAACTTCTGGAAAACTGATAAGATTATTTTATTTCCTTTTAGTAGTGTTGTTATTTTTTCTTGCTCGGTTGCCTTTTTTGCCTTTGGAGGAGTATTTGTCCAGCGTTCTTTCCAGAAAACAGTAACGGAGATATACTTAATGGATGACAACTTTTCAACTGTCTATAGGGTTTGGTTTAATCTTCCTTGGTAAGTATTTTGCCGTGCAAAGTGTGCAAGTCGTGTCACTTAAATCCTCCCAAGTTTAGTTTGTGTGAACGATACACAAACTAAATATGACGATAAAAAGCAAACTTTGTTAAAATGTTAGCACACGCACACACTTTGACAATGAGTTGGGCACTTTGTGCTTTGCTTTGTTATACATGATTCGCTGCAGAGCTCAAACTGAGAGCGCAGCAAAAAAACCATTTATCAATCTAATAGGGGGTTGGTCAAAATAATGTTTGTCTCTGTCGCTTTCAATGCATATAATTTAACTTCGTTTTCCACCGGATGTTATACCCATTTTGTTTTTGGCTGGACCATTATTAAACAATTGTGTAAATTGCAGTTATTTTTTTGTTGGAGTTCCTAATATGCATCTGGAGAAAATAAGACAATTGCTAGGTATGGTCATTTAAATTTTCAAAATAGAATCACTGTTTCTCTTTGCACAGAAAGACGACTAATATCGTATAAAAACATTTAATGGAAAGTGGCCAGACTGTATCGTTCATTAAAATACATATATTTGTGTATGGTGTATTCCATGTATTCGTAGCAGTAAAAGTCGCGTATAGGGAAAATCCTGCAGCCTTTGAAGAAATTTTTTTCATGCCAATCAAAGGTCAATGAAATTTGTATGGTAGCATGAGTTTTTAAATTATGTATAAAGAAAAGAACTTACCAAGTGTTTGGCCCCATATTAGCCGGCCATCCTCGCCCAAACACGCGCTGCGGGCGTCGAAGGGGTTGGTAAACTGAATGAATGCGTATCCTTTATGCATTGAAATGCCTGCAAATACAAGAAAATAAATTAATGAGACTATGGGTGAGATTAATAAAATATCTTGGTTTTCACACTACATAGCCAAATTACCCCAGAGGAAAATAACACAAAAATCTTGGATATAACACAGGTAAATGTTTTATGTGAGGTATACATACATCTCAAGAAATCAATGTGACATGAATAGCCCAAAAGTAAATAATCATTTGCCATTAAATAATTTAAGGAATGGATACAATATTTAGGACCAAAACATTCGTGCACTTCTAAAAGCAGGTTTAATTAATCCAACCAACTAATTACAACGAATTTGCTTCGCCAATATGCTAAAATTCTTTCCGACTCCACTCATCAGTGCAACAGACAGATTTAATACTAATGAAACGATGACGGGACGATCGTTCATGTATGAATTCTAGCGTAGAAAAGCTCCTTTCTGTATTTTTCCAATTTGCCAACCAGTGCCAAACCAAATAAACTGCCAACTTTCAATAGCTCTTCTTCGCTAAACACTCACAATCCTTTTGAAAATAGACTCAACTCAAGTACGTTGCTGAAATAATATATGGATATCTATTTATAACTGTACAACATGCATGAAACTGTTTCTGTATAGCCTACCAAACAGACATAAAGAGTCGACAAAAAAATCGTTCGTTTCTTCTTCTTTCGTTAGCATCTTTCAGAACGCAGAAGTAGTAGTCAAACAGTCACCACATAGTTTAATTTGTTGTTCGTCCTTCTTCTCCATTCAACAAAAATTAAACTAATGAGTCGAGACAGGCCACGTCAGCCTCAAAGAAAAGCATCTCATCATATCATTCTACTTAACAATACTTACTCATTTCACAGTACTTTTTTCTCTTTCTCCTCAGTTTCTTTACTTCATTTTATTCTTTGGGTATTAAGTAATCATTAAGCCCTTGAGACTCGCGAAAAGCAGAATGTATTCTGCATTGCAGTCACCGAGGTGCATGTCATGAATCAATTCCAAATTACATTCTGTAAACAAATTTTTATCTATCCATTCGGCTTTTATAAGCCCATTTTTTTCTTGGTATTTTTTCTCCCATTATCGTGATGATCAAGATCATCATCCTCAGACGAAAATTGATTACCAACTTGAATTTACATAATGAAGCTACTAAGTATTTGTATGTCCGCAAAGAAACTGAGCCCAACTTTGCCACGGCATTATTATTATTTTTGCTTTCCTTTGTCAACTTGAAATTGTCAGTCTCCTGACAGAAAGCAGACGGTGATGAGTACGTTCACTACGCGAGGATTATTCCCGTTGTTTGTTGGTGGTTGCATTGATATGCTTCAGTTGAGGAAGATGACTTTGTGCTCGGCTCGACTTTATTTAAACATGATGATGGTGACGATGATGATCACGTCACGTTGATGATACTTGATCCTTTTTTGATGTCTCAATCTCAATAGGGAAAGTCGCATGGAGTAATGTACATTTGTGTAGTTAGCTATGCATACAGTCTTCTGGTGCTCTAATGGGATATGATTATTCTCCCACTCGAGCTATTTATCCCACCATGTTCTGTTGCTGTCTTTCAACCATGACTGCTTATAAATAATGTAGGCAGCAAGCCAGTCAACCGTACTGAACCGTGCCGTGCTGTAAAGTAAAGGTAGAGAGGATTGTACATACAAAAACAGAGTGGCTGCTAATAATAAGAAAGTGTCTATA
Source organism: Sinella curviseta (assembly GCA_004115045.4). Lineage (NCBI taxonomy): Eukaryota > Metazoa > Arthropoda > Collembola > Entomobryomorpha > Entomobryidae > Sinella > Sinella curviseta. Next base: position 52,343,130 of record CM023201.3, read on the forward strand.
ATAGCAAGAAAGTAGGAAAAGCAAAGGTGGTGGTAGTAAAATGAAATGAGAAGGGAAAGAGAAGACAAGACGACGTTACTTCCCCTCTTTTACTGTGCTCATCGGACTGCCACACGAGCCAACCACTCTGCCATTTACATTTCGACTTATTCCTTAGAGTGTGGCAAGAAGTCGAACTTCTCCAAGATTCTTTGAGTAAACTTTCCTCTTAACTCATTTTTATTTGCATTACTGTCGTAATCGCATGTTCTCATTTTCATGTAATCAGCATTATCGCTATCACCATTCACTTCGGTGCTGCGGTGTAATTTCAAACTTGACGTTGCGCACTGTAGAATAGAATATCAGACATTGGATGATGTAGAAGTTGTGAATGCAGGGTTGATGACGACAATGTCGGAAATAAAAAGGTGTCATTTTCCCAGACTTATTCTTATTTTTGTTTAATTTAAGACGAGACTTACATATATAAAAAGGCGTAATAGAAGTTTCAAATACGCGGAAAAAATATGAGTTTGATTATCACTGGATGCACATCAGTTCACACCCTAATAAAAAGTCCGAAACATTATCGACGACGATGGGTGAAAGGAGAGGGTAACTGACAATACGAAATGCTTTACGGTAATGCAAATACGGCATAACAAGCGAATGTATCGACATTCCAGTTTCCTCTTCTGTAACTAATGATAATATAACGTCATTTCATTTAGAATATACGTGCCCTATATACACCACACTATCAACACGTTTTGTCAAAGAAACCTATAGACTAAAATCATTTGAACAGATTCATAGTCTCGTGAGCATAGCTTGATAACGAGATGGCACTATGCAGGGAAATTCATATAATGGACATATGGAGGCGGCAGGTGCAACGGGGCGTTACTGTCGTCGTTTTTACGTCCTCTCGAGGAGACTTATGTGACCAACAACCATGGCTATTCATCTTTGGAGAGAGATAGAAATAGGAAGAATAAGCAACCGTGTTCTAAGGTACTGTTAAAGCGGAAGAGCGCACCGCTCTCCATTTTGAAAAAGATGATTCCTTTCTGCATTTGTGCTTCGTTGCGCTTGTTCCTCTTGAGTTTCTCTTCCTGAATATTTCTTTAAGTGCGGCAATGAATAGTGCTGGTTACTGTGTGTGTGCTAATGACCGCCCTACTTTTTACACCCTGTGTAAATAATAATGATGATCCAACTCGGGAGAAATGGAGTGAGCGAGCCTGCTAATATAATTTGCAAAACGAGAAAGTACAATTTCCATATTAAAAGTAAATTAAGAATTCTACGAAATTTTCCTGCTTCGAGATTCTGATGACTTTGTTGGATCATCTTTTGCGAGCGTTGGCGGGTGGGTTTGGTTTCTGCTCTTGGGTGCCTGATGTGAAATGGGGGGATACGAATGAGCTTGAAAGTTGTAATTAAAAACTAATTGGATTTTGCAGATGAGTATGGAACAAACAAGGAGGTTCTTAAGTATGACGGACGGAGCATAAAAAGAAAAGAAAAATATGTGTGTGAGCGAAAAACACGTGTTTTAATGAAACATCTTGTAATATTAGTTGAACCATTTTTTGCTCTTGACAAAATTTATTGCAAGTTTCAAAAATATCAGGCTTAAGCGCAAAACTTACTAGGTGGGTATGATGTTCACATTGACTTGATAATGAATATTATGATTTAAATATACTTTTAATAAATCAGCAGATGTATTCCTTCACCTTTACTCCTATCATTACAGCGAAATTTGTCAGGAGGTAAAAACCGAGCATACGCTCTACAGTTGAATGTACGAACTTACACCGCTTCAGCATGCAATATTTAAAACACGGTTATCAGAGAATGATAACAATGACAAATATATTCATACAATTTATTTCGACTTTTATTCTCTGGAACCTATGAGACATTCAGATACTTTCAATTTAGATTTACTCACTATATTGCCTTCGTTTTAATCACACAGTCTAGTATACTGAAATTATCTTCAATGAAACCCTTCATGAATTAATATCAGTACAAAAGTGTTGTATATTGAATTTACTGTATATAACTTGTACTTCACTTTTTCAAAGATTGTACGAAAAGAAATTGCTCCGAGTTTCAAGCCCTCTTTGTTTTTGCGTTTGCTACACGCAAAACCTGAAAAATAAAAGGCATACATTTACATATGCATGTACTTGTATGCGCTCCGGAACTTCTCAAAAAGAAGCACACACACTCAAATATATTAAAAATCTATAATTTTACATATAAGTTTTCAATCTGAAACAAAAAGCCTTTGAAAGTCTAGAAGATATTAAAAATTCTCTTTGCATAGCTTTCGGTGAAAGTAATAGGAACACAATAAGCATAAACAACACATTTTTAGTTGTTATCCTCCGGATATTGTGTTATACATTTTCATTATTCTTAGTTATATATGCATAACATTATATAACTATACGTCTTCGTACACTGAACTTTCCAACGAACGAGCAAGACCTGCTTTCAGTTACACGGTGTACGGATCAGCCAGCCGAACTTTTTTTTCCTTGTGAAAGCAGAAAATCCTAACAAGCAGCAGAAGAGGAGAGGAGATAGAGGGAGAAAATCATGACAAAGCACGTAGTAGAAAATCCACCACCGTTGCTAACTTCAAACGCATCTGCTTCTGTCTAACTTTATTCCACTGCTTATTGTACATATTTATCTGTATTTTATGCTTTCCCTTCAGCTTTTTTTTCTGGGGATTTCCAAGACATAAAATGCTAATATACGCATAACCGAAAAAATCATGCTAAACACATATATACATTTCCTTCTTATTAGACTGGCGCTGGAATCCATGTCAAGCTCCACGGCAAGCAACAACCACAAGGAAAAGACTGAATCTGTCTTCTTTAAGGGTGATGGAATACCCGTCCACGTCTATCCAAACATTTTTCCGCTTAAACTATCACACATGCCACCTTTAACTACGTGCAATTTTCTCCGTATCCATCATCATCAGCAGAATATAGTATCCTTCTGTATCTTAGACAAACGTGCTCTCAATTCTAAGCCGTATTCGAATTCCAAATATTTCACTCGTCTAAAAAAGAGAATCGAGCAGACTTAACCCTTTGCCCTGTCCCTGCTCAGCTCATTCACCCAACCAGTCAACTCGAAAAGCGTGTATATTTTCCAAAAGAATAAATCGGTTTCCAATGATTCTAGATGAATGAATGGTCGGATGGATGGCTGCATAATAGAGATCAAGCCGCAGACGATCTGTCTTTGCTAAAGCGTGTATCTCTGTGCGAAATCTTATTATGCTTCAGGGGTTGTTTTCTCGACATAAACGCAATGCCTATTTACATGATCATTTCCTTACGACGGGACGCCCATTTCTTTTCTTTTACAAACACACACACACAACAGGTTATACAAGTCATACCGGATCATGTCGGGCAACAAGGATTAAAATCAATCCAGAGGGAATATAAATGTAGCTGTGAAACTACATCGTTTTAAATGTTACGCGCTCATATCCCCAATCTTAATGTAATGCCTTCTCAAGCATGTAACAGTCATTTGGATTTCTTCTCGTCAGACATAAATCACTATGTGTAGTGTTTTCCCGTCTTTTTTCTTCTTCCTGTTCTCCCTTGATCCTATAATCCAATTCAGAGAGATCACCTGAGATGAGAAGATCTATTGCTTTCACTTTTTTACATTCCTCCTCTGACTTCATCTTCGGCCAGCCAACACACTGCATCAACCTATGCCAGTTCCCAGAACAGTACGCATTTAAGCATGCTTGAAGAATAAATTTATGGTTTAGACAAAAAAGGTACACGCATACTAACAAACTGAGAAATTGTAAGAATTTGCAATAAAAACAAAATTCCGGCAGCTTCCTGACCTGACTGTAAATTGAATAGTTGAATTAACTATTCCATCTCACATTCATTCATTTCAGTTTATTATTTTTGTCCTTTATATTAAATACTGAGGTGGGATATCATTACAGACAGTACCACCTGGACAGTTTTGTCTTACTTTGTCAGCGTTCTGTTTCAGGTGATTTTTGTTGTGAACGAGGACAATGGAGCATAAAAATGTCAGTTTGTTCTACTGTTTCAATTTATTTATTTAGAATTCACTTGACCCATATGCATACAAAGTGGAAAAAGAAGTTTACAGAAACAAACAAACTAAAAATGAAGTAGCGGGCTACATTATACATTGCTGCATATTATTTATTACTGAGGCAGATAAAAAACAAGTGCTGAATGAGAAGAGAGAGTGAGTGAGAGATAACCATCTCTTGTTCCGAGTTCAGTTAGGAAGGAAGACAAGTAAAGATGTGGTGGTGAGTTTTCTCCATTTATACTTGTCTTCCCATAAGCACATTATCATTCCATTTTTTATCTAACAACGTACTCCTCCTTCTCCTCAAGACAAGAAGGAGGTACACCTAATAACATTTAATTCTTCTATATGTGAAATGAACTATCTATATTTTATGATATACCGCACCACTTATCTTAAGTGAAATTCTACAGCTGCTTGCAGCATGCATGTTATGGTGGTAGTAGCAAAGCGAAGGAAGAACAGTTTTCTCGATCTGCTCTCTCCCTAACTTACTTGGTTGCATGCTGTTGGTGTTTTTTTATATTTTTCTTTTTTTTACTTCTGAATGAGGAATGCCTGTCTTGTCCCTGTCTTCCTTCTTATCATCCTCTACGATCTCGTTAAAAATTGCAAATTTCATGCATTTCCGAGTAGCACATGCTCATTGTGTGCATGTGTACGTATTTATACCAAACGCTACCGCTATCGTACCAGTACAAATGTTCATTTTCGTAGGTATGTATATCTTACACAAGTTTATTATTATTATTTATAGGAGAAGAACGTGATAAGATATTCATTTTCAACAGTTCCATGTGCCTTTTCCTCCTCCTTCAAGCAACGTGTAACAGAGTTAGTGTGGATGAGTTGTAACAATGATAAAAGGTGGGCCATTATTTTCTCCTTCATGCTTCTTTTGGCCCTACACACATTTCTCTTCTGTGTACCATTTCGCTACCGCACTGGCATCGCCGTCATCATCGTCTCGGTGGAACATTCACACGTAAATACACACATACACACAAACACCATTCATCCAATTTCATTTATTAATAAATATATTCATTCGTTAGTCTGCTTAATGTTCCAATTTAAATGCTTTCGAGAATAGTACTATTGTGCGCTCCACTCACATAACTCAAAATGTTCAGTTGTGAAAGCCCGTGAAATCTTGATATGAGCCATTTTATTTTGACATAGGCATACAGACAGTCAAAGACCTAAAAGTTCATTACCAGGCCATAGTTACGATATCTACATGTGCATTATTTCTCCGTCTCCTTTTCTTGTCAGTCATTTTCTAGATATATATGACTTTAAGAGTCCTTCTGTGCTTATTAGGTCTATTTTCAACTAACACAGACAAAGATTCGCTGATCCATAATAAATGAATCGGAGTAGTGAGTGCACTGCGTGTGAGAAACAAGATACTCAGAGATGCTTTGTGTTTCGAGACGATGGTGAGATGAAACTCAATAGCTAGTTTCGTCGTTCCTCGCTAGAATTATCGTTATTAGCAGTGCATTCCAAAAATATATATATATACTTTTTATTACGTATATACAGAATTGTTCTTCGAGAAGAACAGTTTGTGAGTTTCGCATGCATTTTCTCCGGTTTGACAGAAATGAGTGAGTGAATAGTAGATGGATAGAAAAGGGAAACCCAGGTTATTGTAGGTACTGCGCTGTCAGGCCGATCATCTTTATCATCACGCCACACCAACCGCGTCTTTTCACAAAAGGTCATTTATAGGTACATTATATTTATAAAGTGTGTCAGAGTACAACGCAGTAGTGGTAGCCGTGGTGGTGATGATGATGCTATCAAGAGTTTAATAACACTTTCATAATTAAAAGCACGTCACACACACACTCTCTGTTTCACACAAGGGAGTCTTCTATAAGCATTTAACACTGACGTTGGAAAGCACGAGATAACATGTTACGTGTATGAAGGTAATGCATGTAAATTACTCTTATCTAAAGAGTATTTTAATGGCATGTTATTACACATCATCAAAAAATTTAAATTATACAGCACAGAGTATTTTTACATGTGGGTCAACAGTCAGGATCATAGTTCTTCTATGGGGGCGTTAAGCATTCCAGCACCATATTCTACAGTTTTAAAAGAAACTTTTGATGGATTCATCGAAAACTTTCCTGCCGACAATCACAGAGCAAAAAGGAGTTTTTTTTAAAACAAAGTCACTTCAAAATGGAAATTATGTTCTTCCTCTCCTGTCAGTCCTAAAATGAGTTTATTATGTAGACATACCTGTGTGTCAGTTATTGTTACGAATTTTACAGGAGAATGACACGTATAAATGCATGTATGCAAAGTATGCGGTGACGGCGTCATCGGTAAATGTGCTTTTCCATCTGAACATCTTCTGATTGCCTCCTCCAATGTACATACAATAGAAAGATACTCCTCCTTGTACTCTGTTCTCCTAGGACTTTGCCTGGCTGTATATAGAAAACCGTCATACGTTCAGCACCCGCAAAAACTTTTGTATAACGTGGCTAAAACAATGATACAACTTCCTCTATTTTGCCACGGCTTATAAAAGTGTAGATGAGCATTTCATTGTACACCACGTTCAAAATGGATATAACATGCCACTTGAGTGAAGCCATCATGATGATGAACATCATCATCGTTGTCGTTATCCGGAGGACTTTAAATTGAAATTGGACGGGAGATCAGAAAGATAAAAAGGTTATTCATGAGCTCAGTGATATAGTATGATCCACCTTTTTTAAGTACACGTCACTCCCCGTGTAAATTTTCTAATCCGGTGACTTTCACCATGTGTCACTTCATTTTCACGTCAACGAGTCATACCAATAATACCACACATCGTAACAGTAGACGAGCCAGCCATGCAATGAAACTAGGCCAGAACGTTCTCAGGTCTCATGTTTCCCATATAGTCCTGGTGTTGGATGTGCTTGAGTAGGGTAATATTTCATGCAAAGTAATATTTTTTCAAATTTTAAACGCGTCTAAAAATATGTATAATAATAATACGTTATACATAAATAATATTTCAATTTACTCCATGTCTCAGCGTAAAGCACGCTTTTGCTAAACAGCCATGTGCCAAGGATGTGTCTACTCATCTTCTAGGCTGCACGTAAACCATGGCGAACAACTTATTTTGTCGCCCCCATCCTTTCTCCTTCATCGTCACATTAGCGAAAATAAGATTCATGCTTACAATACAAAAGTAATTCTAAACAAGTACAATAGAACGAAATAGAAAATTTCCAAACCAGCATTTTCTTTGAAGATTTTTTTTTACTTTCTTTTGATTATTACCCCATTTAGTTAATGTGGATAGAGCTGAACACAGCGTAAAAAAGTGTAACGAGCTAGTAACAAAACATACAACAGCCACACACGTTCATGTTTCTGTTGGTTGACCGACCTCCAGCCATGATTTGCATAAACATCCTATATGCTACCATAAACAGCATATAGTCGTTTTTGTGCTCATTCCATTGGAGTAAGTAATTCAATTTCAGGCTAGTTTTGTGAAACCAAAAACACAAGACACGACAATATTATTAAGCAAAATAAAAGACATTGGAAGTGGGCTTTCTGGAGCCATGTTGTTCCTTGCCCTTGTACTCCAGAGTCTGAGAGAATGACACACTCCACTACACACATATTTTCCTCTCCCTATTATTATTGTGAAATTCCTTATTATGCAGTCAATTTAGCTTGAGACTTTTCTCGTTATTCCCATCAGAAACTGCCTCGTGAAATGACATGATTCAAACTATACATTCCCACTGTTGAACTAATACTATACGAAAAATTCACATATTCACATTCCTCCGTTTTGGAAAACCACGTAATGTACTTGTTATGCTGGTGGTGATGGTGTGGTAGAGTTGAACAGTTGAAGTAGTTTCATGATGGTTTCCTACATAAATATTAACGATATATAGCAGCAGAGTAAATTGTATACTACATATACACTATTGTGCAGTTTTGGTTTTGCTTTTGCATGGCAGATGAGAAGAGTTGAGGAGGAGAATGCAAGAAATGACATGGTAAAAAACCAACAACATTTGGCCGACATTCATGTCGCATTCCAAATAGTTTACCATATTACCATCAATGCAATGGAATATATAGTAAGTTGTTGTATTTTGTATAGTACAATACAAAGTAAGAACAAAGTGTAGTGTGTGTGTAATAGTAGTTTTGCTATTATTGTTCTAATAACAGAGTTTGTAAACACTGCATGCTCACTATTTCTCTACCGGGATATTTTCGTGTTTGCATCCGATCATACAGTTTGGATACTGCGCCACAATAAACAGAGGCAATTCTAATAGTCAGCAATCGGCATAAAACAGAAAATACGACATTGCACACAGGAAGACGGGATAGTTTTCCAAAGACTGACTTCTTGTCACACAGTGTGCGCAAACTGGGTAAACCAGAGCATGTCAGAAAGAGCTACAACTTCTTTTCCAAAGGTTTGTTTCCTCTTCCTTTCTGTCGTTTCTTGTCCTTCCAATGAAATGCCAACTCCAAGTGCTCACACATATTTTGTCTTAAAGGAGAATGTAGTGAAGCGACTGATTTTTTTTGTATCAACCAACCAGCACACAAGACGACCATCATCATCACAATGGAGTTTATAGTGTAAACTTTATGCTGTGGAAATGCAATTACTGCGGGATTAACATCAAAAGACCGATGGGGAAAAGCTCCTTATTTTTTCGGTTTAATACTCTTTTCTGGTTTCTACTGTTATTATCTTCACTATTATAGATGCATTCAGCCTATTTTTTACGTAACAAGTATTTAGCGGACAATTTTTATCCTTGTTTGTTGTGTCTGGTGGGGTTTCTCGTTCTCGCGTTTGCTTTCATGCTAGAGACGGCCAGGAAAATAAAATGCTGGTACACAACACATTGCTGTAATAAGAAGTACTGAGGCTAGAAAAAACCAAGCTTCCTCTGCCCAAATGAATAAAGAACATGTATGTTTATAAATACAAAGAATTGTATTAGTTTCTCTGCCTGGGCGAAGGAGACAGTAAAGTCGTGACCATCATTATTGTTGTATAAAAACTCTCCACTTATAACTCATTACCGGACTAATTTAAGTATCACGCCAACTTTGCAATTACAAACTACAATTTTACCACCATCAGTGTCATCATAATAATGGACGAATGGGCTATAAAAATTAATACAGATTTTTACCCTCCTCCTTTTATGAACACTAAAGCTATTGTGAAACTTAAAAAGTAAAAGAGATAATGGGAAAAGAACGCCGGGCAAGAATTCAAAATTGACTCATTAAAACATAAAGCTTTCAAGATGAGAAATTTTTATAATGGGATCATATTTTTTGTCAGGGGTGCTTTTTGATATGCATTTTTACAAACTAGTCACGATATTAATAGAACGAGAAGAATAATATATCAAGCGACACAAATGTACCTATTATCCCATTACATTATCGCGATCCCTGTTGTCACGAATCATTATTGTATTGGAAAAAATTGAGAAGCTCTATCTAGCAAATTACTTTGAACACCAATGCCACTCAACCAAGCAAGTTGAAAAGGACTCAGATCACATCCACCCATGTTGAAATAAGATTTATGAGAGCAAAAGAGACAGAAAATGTCGAATAGGATGATGGTCTTGTTATGTTTTAACCGTGCTATCTGTACAATATTCACTCACAACATTTATGCATAAGTGAGCAATTTTATAAGTTGTGTGTATGATAGCTAAGATACCTTTATGTGAACAAGGACAAAAAATTGCAAAAAGTGTCAAAAGCTTTACATTTAACCAATCTCCTTTTCTAAATCTTACTCTACTCCACAGTCACCTACGCCTTGAAATTTAGTTGAAGAGAAAGAGCTGTATTAAATATATTATTGCCATTTTGGCTGCTCTTCCTTTTGAAAGTAATCACAGTTCCTCTGCTTTACTGTTTTGCCCTTTGTGCGAGTTCCCTCCTTGTGACAGCTGTCTACCGTCTATGCATTCATGTGGAATGCGACCCTAACCATCCAACTTGGTAGACAGAAACTAAGTTGAGCTTTTGCTTACAGTTTTCCCTCCAAATGCACAACTACCTACTCATATAGCTACACAACCACCCTCCATCTTATACCGTTATAATAATGCTTGTCACGAAATATTTTGTAGCTAAACTCAGATTTCTTAGCAGCTGAATATATGAAATGACTACATGGCAATATTGAACCTCCAGAACAGAACATTGTAGAATGCTCTTTTCCTTATAATATAGTTTGTGTTAACAACAACGTGACATATTATAGAGATGTCTTGTAGTTGTAGGTTTTTATGCTTGCCTGCATCGTTTTAGTGAAAAACTCTGAAAGAAATCCTTTGACATGGAAGGGATGACAAGGGAATATCCAGGGGAAAAGTTCACACTAATTCTTCTTTCTCAAGCAAGTCCATATGTGTCTTATTCGTTCATCAATATTTACCGTAATCGGAAAAGTACCCGTGCGCATTCCCATTAGCACGCCATTTTTCCAAAAGATTATCAATTTCCTTCCGCTCCTGTGCCTTCCATTATTTTTCCTTTCTAGAAAACTGCCATCATCAAAAGAAGGTGTACAAAACAACAAATAACACAACATCCATCTACCCGAGCCTTGTGTTGTCTCCAGACTGTCTGTCACTGAAATAAAAATTTGGCCAACAAGCGCTTAGTTATCCTCATTTCCTTTCTCACATGTTGTCCCAAGAAAACAACAAACATTTCTTTAGAAATATTTTTGGACGTAGACATCCTCATTTGATCGCCAACCGAACAGCAGGAGATGCTCACAAAACAACTCTTATTTTTTGGAGTATGTACGTAATTTTCCTTATAATATTCTATATTTATCTACACCCATCCATCTCATCATCATTCTACACAACAAATCACATTATTTTTAGCCCCAACTTCGGAGCAGCAGGCTCTCCTTCTGATTAGCCCCCTGCTGAACATTCGTGTTAAGTCTCATTAAAGCTTGATGATAGACGGATGTGAGCAATAATGAAGTTTATGATGTGTGCCATACTCTCCCTGTAACCAAGTTTTCTGGATGCCTTTTGTGCTCCTCATATTTTTCGCCAGAGTACCACTGATGGTGACTACATAATTTTTACAGCAACAGCTACAAATAAAAGTACATTTCGTGGTAGTTCTGCCGACACTTTTTCTCTACACGCTTTTAGAAACATACCGGACGCTCTTCATACTTTCCTAAAGATATCAACTTGTATGAAAAAAGAAGATACACAGTGAAAGTATAAACAGCCGCTCCTTCATGCAGCACAATTTTTTCTTTGCTCTGGGAGAGCAACTTATAGGACATCATCTACGTTTATGTATGTGTAACTAATGTTTCCTTCCGGTAATGTTCACGAGGACGACGACAACGATGGTGAGCTCCCTCACACACTTTCTCTTTTGCCGTTGCTTTCTTTCTCTGAAAACACCACTACCGCTGTTGCTACTACTATCCACAGTCTACTATGCTCTCTGGGAGGGCAAGATACGACAAAGATAATCAATAGCTTTAAGCCTACTACTCTCCCACTTTTTCATTTCACGTGGGCCCAGTATACGACACAGAAACATCACAGCAACACGGTTGCCACACCGGCATCTATCTTTTTTTGCTACACCCCCTTCGTTTCTATCTATTCTATCCCATCTCCTGATTCTCATCATATTCACAGTGTTCAGAACTTTTTTTTAGCTGTGGCTGGCTGCAGCCAGTCAACGATATGGTGGCAGTGGTAATGGTAAACATGTATGAACCATAATTCCTTATGACTTTGCTACTCGCAGTTTGCTCCGTTATTCTTCTGATGATTATACGTTTTCCTGTGCAGCTGGAGAACTGAGGGGAGTATAGGTACCTACAAAAAAGTTTTAGTTTCCGTTTAGCTCGCAGCCAGACTGCGTTTCTTCCTCTTTGGAATCTTAGAAAATAAGGTACCGTGAATGCAATGCTATCATACGAATCATACATAAAACATACATAACGTTGCAATGGTAGAGGAGCAACCTTAAAATACATCCGATTCCGTTGATAGTTTTTCTTGAGAAAAAAAATAAAACTTTTGAGTGAACTTTTTCTTCTCTTTTTTCATTTTCAAATCCTGAGTAGAAAGACGCTGCCTCCATTTTCTCACTGGGGGCTCACTCCCTTGCACTCATTCATAAGAGGTGTGACACAATAATATAGAAAGTCAGAGAAAATTCTGAGAAGAAAAGACAGAAGAAAAAGTGAGATGGCATACAGAAGCCTTATATAAGTATTCAATATACCTTTCATTGTCATCCAAAGTGACAATACTGCACTCTACGGATTTACATTTTTTAGTTTCAAAGAATTTATCGCCATATCAGGCTAACATGGTACATTTACATTACATACTACACAGATTTTTCAATGTATTTAAAACAGGGGACTTTTCTCGATTTTATCTTGCGGATGTATAAAAAATCGATTTAAAGTTTTTTCAGTTGGCTATACACTGCCACGTAATAATAAATGAAATGCTATTCATTTTTCGATCTTAAATTAAAGCACAGTGCCAGAAAGAATGGATCAGAAATACTAAATTTTTCAATATGTATTTTAATATATCAAGTATCCTCCATCATCCATATTTGGCACGTTGTAATAATAATAATAACAGTAGAGGATTCTGCGTGACACATGTATATATGTACATAGAGAAAACTTGAAGAACGAATGAGAAGAAGAAATAAAAGTAGTTTACTCCTCTGGAGAATGTTTTAAGAGGACGCGCATTTTGAATAGTTTCTCTCCTTTCTCCCTTTGTGAAACTCTCCTTTCTTCCAAGAAGAAGCAGGAGAAGGGAAGAAAAATGGAAAGTCAGAGTCAAAGTCAAAGTCGAATTGAACACAAAGTCTCTGCAGAGAATAAGAAATGGATAGAGGAAGAGTGAAAGAGAGACATTGTCATTGTTGTCGCCAGCTGGATTACATTCTATTCATGCAGAAGAAAATAAAAAGAGAAACTTTTACTTTTATACGGAAAAAGTATCTGTACAAATATACTCAGGGTACATACACATGCACATGTGCTATATTCTCTACTTTCCAGTGTATCATGTGGACATTGAACTAACACCTAACCACTACGCCACACGCTCGCGCTGAGCGCAATACAAAAATACAATAAAAATAATATAAAAACATATCAGTAAAAAAAGTAAAACCATATCATATAGCATCTACTATCTCCACTTGTATGAGTATATTCAAACTTCACTCGCCTTTACCTCCTTACTCGTTCACAACTTTCTCCATGTTTCTTTATTCGATAGCATTGGAAGATAAAATCCTTATCTATCTTTCCCAGGGTAGTTGTAGGAATGCACCACTACTGCCAATGCACAATATAGTAAAAGCATTGCAAAGAATTGGTGGAAGGATTAAAGAATGATTGTATGCCACCGTGAACAATATAGAATGAGTGCAAGAACCGGATAAGTACAATGTACATAGCTTAAAAGTTCTATTATGTCTGCGTATTGTGTGTTGCTTATTATTATGTGACAGTGGTGAAATGAGAAAAATTGCAAAAATGCCACAAAAACAGGGCATTATATGACACAAAGTAAAGTATAATAATATGTCAATAATAATAGCAATGACATGACAAAAATTTGAAGTCCATTTAATAAGTACCACTCGGTTGCTCTCATGTGGATTTGACTGGTTCAATGAGGATGTCGCTAATACCTAAATGATTTACTGTTTCCCGTGCAAACCTCATTTTCCTTATTTCTCTTTATTATTCCCCTGCTGTAGTAACGTGCGGAAACAATACCCACATTTTAATGGCAAATAGTCTCCATTATATGAAGGGAAAGGAGGGATGAAGTGAAACCAGTAAGTCTAATGATAGTTACTGCAAAATGTTGAATGTCCATTTTGATGGTGATAACGACTACTAGACAACAGTGCTTTTCTAGCATCATTTCCTTAGAAAACTGGCTGAAATTTTTTTTTAACTTTCCGGGTATGTACTTCCTTATCATCAGGCACCTCAACTGAAGCAGAAAGAGCTGGTTAATTTCTCGATTCCCTATATTGTTTGCCTGTAGATGCGCACATTGTCACGGACTTATCGCCTTATTTAGTAATTCGCATTTCGCCAGACAAATAGATGAAGTAGAAAGCACAGAAAACGAATGTATGCAACGACAAACCAGGTAGTAACAGCGTCCTTTCAAGAACTTTATACTTAACTGCATACTTTCGATAATGAGCATTTTCTCCTGTAAAGATTTTGATCCCACCCACAGTCAGATGGAGAAATGGTAGAAGCAAGAAGATACGGGGAAAAGGAAAACTTTTTAGTTGTATTTTTTTCGTGGAAAGAGCTGCTAACGATGATGGTTAAGTTTGATAAGAGCATCATTAAATACATACAATGCGGAGAAAAACAGGAGTAGAGTTGCGGCAGCATAGCAGGAGCAGATATGATGTTATATATTATCTGACGATAAAGTTGATATGATCAATGAGGAAATGAAATGAGGTAAAAAGAAGGAAGCTGGGCAAATAATAATAATATAATACATAGTGTTCAGATGCCACGGAAGAAAATCCAATATAACTTGAGGACATGGTTCGAATGAAGAAATCTTGTAGACAAGAAGTGTATTCTACAGGGAACTTATGGCCCATGATTATGTGGGAATGTAAGAAGACCGCAGCGCAGTCTTGAGCAACTTGTGAGACTGGAGAGCAAACATGAGGATGAAAAGTGGATGAAACCATCAACCAACAAAACCAATAAAACTTATTTCTTCTTTTTTACACCATAAAAAGGTACCACAAGAACCACAAAAGCATGCTCTCTGCTGTCCTCATTTTCTTTCTTTGGAAAGTTGAAGAGAAATTGTAGGATACAAAATTATGATCAAGTGGCGTCATATGAGCATCACCATAAGGTCATGCGGTAATTCATTCCCACCAAACTGATTCATTTCTTGAAGTTGTACGTAATTACGTATTCCACTGGACGTGAATCATACCTACAGGGAGGACAAATAAGAGAAATATCTGGTTTGTTCAGCATTCATAAAACTATATTTTGAAAATGAACACATGCAACTACATCTATGTTATTCAATATGATGTAGTAGTAATACATATTATGTTAAAAATTAAAACTATAACTTCAGTGTACTTTCATATTTACTTTTGATTCTTGTTTTTGGGGCTATGTGAAAGAGGGACAGCAAATGTACGTAGTACGTAAATAGAAGTTTTCTTGTTCCTATGTACTATTTTCTCTCTATCTCAACATGAGTATCGTCTCCGTCATCGTCCTATTCCAAACCAACAACCAACTTTTCTCTAATTAAACTTCCTTGTGAAGATGAAGAAGGAAGAGCAGAGCTTCTTTATTAGCTTCATAAAAATTAACAGCAGTGTGCTGTAGTGAAGAAAAGTCTAGTGAACTCTTATGCCATTCATACAAGGGCCTTCTTCCTCTAGTAAACTAACACGAGTGGTAGAAAAGAGAAAAGTATATAAAGAAGGCTCAAGGGATTCTTGCATTTCTTCATTCCAAGCACTAGTAGTACTTTTTTCGTGCCTTCGGTTATTTTTTTATTTGAAATTGTATATTTGAGTGAGAGAGACAGCAAAAGAGACCATGTACCTCCGTTCAACTTTTCCCTCTTTTCCCTCTTGTACCCATCCTCACATTTGGGGTTTTCTGTGTCCATGTGTCCTTTCCACATTTATTTTACTTGTTCTTATATATTAGCAAGTTTAAACAATACAAGTACATAAAAAGTATACAAACATATAAATGCATTTAAATAGTAGCAAAATAATCTACATTTTGTCTGCATTTAAATCGAAAAAAATCTCAATTAAATTATGTACTGGATAATGACAGCAATAGTAATAATTTAAACTTTTTCACTTGATTGTAGCTCTTTGTCTTTAAAAATGTACCTAATGAACCCAACAATGAAGAGTTTTGTGTCCTCATAATATGAGCTTCTAATGAATAGGTAAAATGACCTCGCCATTATGCTGTTAAGCATGTGCATTCAATTCAACTCACATAAATATTGTTCCGTATGATCCACGCTATGGAAGTGAAGTTGAATTTAACAGTTTCCCAGCAGCCTCCCATATGTACATACATATACTTCATTAGATGTACTTCACTGGAGTCTGTATTGTCTAGTTAGCTCGTGAAAGAGTTGAGTACTTTATTAGGTCGACTAATGAATCAAAAGATATTAAAAATAAAAGATGTACATAAAATAATAAAGAGGACTGAAGTGAAAAGTAATAAACTTTAGCACAAGAGGAGAATCGCACGGAATGTTTCATCTGGCATTAACATCACCTCCACAGGACCCGGCCGGAAGAGTATATTATTTTAGCATGTTCTTGATGATGAACACATGGAAAGCAAATGAATTACGTTCATTATAACATGAGCCGAGTACATTTTCAATCATTTTCGTTTTTCATTAAAGAACATGAATGTACTACTTCTCTGTGGCATCTTCCTCTTCTTCAGATTTCTGCTTACTTTTAATAATCAAATGAGTAATAACAAGGAAGAGAAAGAGAGAGCAAAAGTTTAATAATCATCTAGGATTAATTTGAGATTCAACTTTTGAGGAACGTAATATGATTCATATGATCAAGTAATCGAATAGTATGATGTTGACTATAGGTATACAGAACTCTTTCTATAGCTGCTGATAGACGACTTGCTTGCTACAGAATACAGGGAGACGAAACCGGAAGATTTTACTACATACATGAGCAAATTTTCCATTTCTGACCTCTTCCCCATGGTTGATTAAACGTGCATCCACACTCCAACATATCAACCAATTTTATGAAGGTTTTTATGATTATTCACCACAACCGTTCATCATGATCTTCATACATACAGCTCCCTGTAATATATTTCCTTCGTGGCTGACTCCCTTTTTGGCTCCATAAAACCTAATCAAAATTTGCAATTTCAGCATCTTTTTCAGCCATTCCATCCACAAATAAATCCTGGCAATCCCCACTCCTTCTTACTCCTTCTTGGAAAACTGGCTACGATAGTGGCAGTGTGTGTCGTATAACGACAGAAGTCAAAACAGTAAAACCGATTCTTTATTCCCTTCTTCTTTCGCTCTCCATGTCTCTGTACAGCCTTGCTGTAAGTCGTTCCTCTTGGCTATAGGAATTCGTACAATACGTAAGCCTTGTTCACTACATTTATCCAAGGGAGAACCAGGAGATTATTATGATTATTATGAGTAAGATTCTCAAGACACCACGACCAGGTCATGCAGAGCCGGGAACAGAATCCGTGTAGCGAGTAGAAAGGGTGAACAAGGACCAATTTTATCGATTTCCTTTACACTGCTTATACGTATCCCGCTTACACTCGTATACATTTTTGTTGAGAAATAAAGAACTAGGCGAAGAATAAAAGAAAATAGAGGAGTTGACGGGAGTAGAAGGGAAAGAGCAGGGAAAGGGGAAAAGTTAATATTAAACGAATCGACAACTATACTGTAATACGACGAAGAATGACGAACTGAGTGACTGTGGGTAAGTCGTTCAATATGCTTTTGAATTATCAACACAGCACCAGCTGCTGTTGTAGGAGTATATGTACATATGTATGTATTTTTCCAAGCTTTGCCTATTTATTATACGTTTGAGCATTTGTATAAAACGGCAGAAAGAAGGAATAAAAAATCTTTTAGCGTCTTACTTCCTTCCATCCTGCTTCACCAAGTCATCCATTAAAAAGGAGAAAGGAGCCAAGACAAAAGTAGTGAGCAAACAGGAAAACGAGAAAAGAGCAGAAGAAGAAGACGGAGAAAGGACAGAAGACTTTTCCTTTTTATTATTATTACTATTGCCATAATATTAGTTGCATGCAACCCTGGAGTATAGAAACAGACACAATACGATACTTCATACATGACACGATGATTTCTCTATCGAGTTGCAATAATGGACTGCAACGAAACACAAGCAGTCTCAATGTGGACAGCAGAATCGCTCAAATCACAGTACTAAAATGCTCGCTTTATAGAACGCTGGGAACCTTGAAACAGCTTTGCAGATGGTTAAATAAAGAACGTTACTTCTGCCCACCCATTTCCTTTCATCCATTTCAAAACTAAATGCAATGACATAAAATCCATCTTGGATATTAATAAACAATAATAACAGCATGGCACATTTTATATCGTATAAGCTCGGTTATGTGGTAGATGATTTAATTTTGCGGGCATACATACCGTGATATTATTACGTCTACAAAAGAGAAAAAAGAAGTAACGATATTTTTATTAGAAATTGGTTGATGGACAGATCCTCTGTAAAAAAATCTGTCTAGTTCGATTTTATTTTACTATCTTTATGATACAATCTCGGAAGCTCATTGCTTGTTTATAGTATTTAGAACTTTTGCAAAGTATATTTTGACTGTGTGTAATAATGATGATAAATAAGAGTCAAAAGCGTCCATATTTTTAACATTTGCTTTGATTGTGACATAGTTGATGTCAAACTAGAGTTACACATTTTTCTTCAAAAAAGTTACAACATATTGCATTAAAGGCTTTTTACTCTGAGATGAAACGATTTCCACATCCTTGCATCCTACACATATTGCACATTGCTCTGCTCGCCTCCGTTTTAAAAACGACTTCCGTATATGAAAATTCTTAGAATTAATTAATGAGGGGCACCTATTGTGTACACGTGGCAAACATTAACCTTTCTGCAATGGGGTAATTTGAGTACACTTTACGTGTGTAAATGAAGACTAATCAGTAAAATTTACTCTTTCCCTGTGTGTAATGTTTAATGCAGGGAAACTGGCAAGAAAACAAGTAAGGTGTGCGGTTACTTATGAATGAGCCTTCAGGCCAACACATAATACCATTTCCCCAGCCGACCCATTCCATAATTTTCTCTTGAGATTCGTCTCACATACGTAGTAGCTGCTGTAGACGTAATATTAGTGTAAATAAGACCTATCTATGCACATTAATATATACATATAGGTACATACATTAACGGAGAACAACATTTCACTGAGAGACAAAAAGTATAAGAAGAAAAACGAAACTCTCTTCATTTTTTAAAAGGTAAAAGGAAATCACCAGGAGAAGATCGTCTATATAAAATGTGGCACTGTTGCTGCTGCTATTACACCTTCGCTCTATAATAGCTTGGAAGTTTGGCTCTGTTCAGGTTGTGCTGTGCCCTCGCGCGTTGGCATTTTGAGAGATAATGAGGTTAGCTCAAAGGCATTATTCATTCTGAAAAAAACCGCATACATACACTGCGCGCGTATGTACAGTAGTAGTCATCTTTGCGTAAATATATAATAAAATAATAATTCACCTCAGAGAAGGAATGTTCGTTTGTATTACGAACTGAGCATATGCTAATGTCATTATTCTATAAAATCACATTTTCTCCTGTATCTGTACTATTTTTTCGAATATTGCATACCGCATCCTAATATCATCATCATTCTGCCCTTTCCTAACAACTTTTTATTTCCTCTTTCTTTCTTTTCATTTCAGAATAAGTATTTATATTTAGAAAGACGAAATAAATGGGTACGCAAGTTCTATAAGAGAACACGTATATTCTAGCTCCAACCCTGATTCATTAAAAGTTTACAGTCAGAGAAAGACTTTCAAAGCATCCCATTGTCATAAATACATGATGAACTAAAAAAAGTATAGAAGCATCAACTAAAAAATGATGCCGTACATACCTTTACAGAATGCATATGCCTTTATATGGGATGACCTCATATAAACCATCATTACTCCCCACTCACATTCTATTCCATATATTTTGCATTTATAATCATTGTGATAACAATAATAATAGCAGGAGTAAGCGTATATACTAGCTCGCAAAGTCGCTCACTAACTGCCTAAGGAAAACTGTTGAAGAACAGCAAGTTAGAAAGAGAAAAGGAAGCCTTAATCTTTTTGTCTGCTGCTTTTCCACCACCACACGACCACTACCACTATTCCACGCTGAAGCCACACGGTTTGCTACTATTTAGTTTGCAGTGAAGACAAAGTACAATGGTGCTGTTGCTGCTGCTGCTACTGGAGTTTTGCTACTACACCAACTGCCTCAAACCTTTCCCAAATAAAAAATTGTGTAGGTTGTGCTAGGGCTAGGACAGTGAATTTGTTATCTAGCATTTAGCGAATACATGCATAATACTTTTGTCAGTGTGCATGTTGTATGTGTGGAATTTGTGGGGTGGTCGTATTACTGCTATTATTATTGCTATTGCTATTATTACACCATTTACTCTTTCTGACAGAGAAGTGGAGAGGAACACATAAAATTCCCACTCCTACAACTACCATCACCATAAATATATATGTAGATATATGTATAAGGCTCTGAATGTGATCAACTTTTTTTGGCCCAAAATAGTGTATACAATCATAGTAATAATGAATTCAAGTATTCATTATTATTATATAGCATTAACGTACATAAAAAAGTATACTTTGTAAAGTGACGACACAGACGGAATTTTTTTCATCTGATGAAAGCTCCTCCAACACACATACATACACACACACGGGAACATAACAGGGCAAGAATAAAAAGTCGAGAAAGCTGATGGTGGTTTGGTATGACTTGAATTGTGTTCTCTCACAATCCAAAGCAATCCCTTTTTAGTACGTTTTAATGAGTAGGAAAAGCACCGAGAGAAAAGAGTATATATATAGTCGAGGGAGATAAATAAGCTTTTTTCTACTAGCATTCGACAATAATTCCTATTACTGCACAGTGCGCACACATAAATATAAGCATGTATACCTACATACTTGCATGCATTCACTGCTTGAGTGAAGTGAGAGCGTAAAAAAATTTTGTAGGGAAAACTGCCTCATCTTCTATTTATCCCGTTGTTTAAATTAAAGGGAACGAAAGCCAAAAGCCTACAGGAAGCGTATTATAGTCATCACGGCAGACACACAGGCTCTTTCGTAGAAAGAGAGGAAAACTAAAAAAGATAAACGAGGCTGTAGAGTATGTGATATTATGATGATGGTACGAGAGGAACTCGTGTGTGCACAGTGAAGACTAACACAAACTTCTCTCTTTTCATCCTCATTTCAATTTTCATCATCAGCAACAGCGTCAACAACACAAACGGATCTTCTCCTGCTTGTTTCTTTTTTGCTCAAAGTGAACTGAACCTATTTGCATAAAAGTTTATTTTTCGAATGATGCTGATGATGATGTGGATGACGAGCAGGATGATGGTGATGATCATCATAATAATAAAAAAGATGCTGGTTCCCTCCTCTGCACTATACAGACGAAAACGTCGTTAGTTATGATGACATGAATGTAACGTGTCGAAAAAAGATGAGATATACGTACGTCTATAAGCACAATTTTATGTAGCAGCAACCCAGTACGGGTGAATGTGAAAAGGCGACAAAATGAGACGAACGAAGAAAGGGGAAAGTGAGGGAGAGAAAAGAAATGAGGCACTCTTGGCGCAACTCTGAATTTACCCTTTTTATGTATGAACCGCATATTTTTTGTAATAAAAATGCATAAGAAGGTATATATGATGTAGGGACATTAGAATAGATGCTCGCTCATAAACAATCATAGTTGTAGTCTGCTAAAAAAAGTAGCATTTTGTAAAATGTTTGCTTTTACTCCTTAAAATTCACAATGAGTTAAAATATATGTTCTTGAAACAAGCGTATTTCGCATTTAACATAACCTGCGTACCTAGGCACGTACAGAGGCGCCCTAACATGCAGCGAGTCTGTGAATTTGCTGATGAGCACAGAATATTTAGAGATGGGTAAAAAGCATAATGAACTCAAGCTCGCAAAAAACGCTAGTCAAGTCGTAGTCATAACTCAAATTAGCTTATCTTGAGCCATTTTCATTCCATTGTAAATCTCACAAATTATTACCTATATATACGAATACTGCCTTGCTTGCGCTCAGGACATTAGTATACTTGATCACGCTGCTAAATCATACTTATATTAGCTACCTACATCCTACGTCTATATTGTGACTCGGATTACATTAGACATATCGTGAATATGAATATGCATGTGGCGGATTCCAAGTGGTGGTTGTTTATTCTCTGGTTATTAACTTTGCTTTTTTGCATGAATTTGCATTTTATATGGGCCCTATCATTTGGTCGTGTCCCATCACTCAAAATTGCATTTACCTCATCCTAGTCGTGTGTCTTTCTCTGATAGCAGTAGCGAAATGAATCTTAGTCAGCGCACAGAGGAATGCAGCATATCGGGGGCGAAATATAAGAGATGGCTGTTGATAATCAGAGAAGAGGATGGGAAATGAAATATGTTTGTACATACAGTATAGAGCAACAGCAGCAGCAGCAGTGGAGTAACAGTAACATCCATGATTACATTTAATATCCTATTATTAATCCAGGACTGGTGCCAGATACTACATCAAATCAAATTCCCTCTTGGATTTTTACACAACATACAGTAGTAGTTAGTAGTAAATGTGCATGCGTACGGGCATTCTTTCAGGATGCAAATGTATATAATTTAGCCAGATAAGCCAGCTCGATAGTACTACCGCTTAGTGGTCCTTGTCTGCTGGCTGTGTGTTCCCAGTTGGTTAGTAGAATATTAGAGGAAAGGAAGAACAACAACGACATTAGCAGCAGCAGAAGTAGCAACAACAACTTTGTTTATTAGAAGCAAAAGAATATGAGTAACTCACGGAATCTAACACAGTCGTGATAATGCAGTCATAAATATCTTACGTCGCATGGTATATATGTGGAATAGGGATATACCAAAATACCCATTAAAACAGGATACATATCAGCTATTCATTTTTGGTTATCTATAATGGAACTAATGTATAGTCTCCGTCTCGGAAAATTCGGATCAACCTCAAAACGACCTCCTGTCGTCCTTCTTACTTGCAAATCTATCTCAACTTGCGTAGTAATAACTAATATGCTCAGTGTTCACTCAAAGAGTAAATTAAATTAGGCCAAAGTATAACTGCACATTTTGTACACAAAATTGTGAATGTCTACGGATGTATGCATTGCTCTGTTGGTAAATATACCGGATCGGAGATAATGATGAGCCATCCAAGTTCACACCCCAATTATTACAAGCTTGAGCGGAAAAATGAAGTTGCAAAAGCACATCACAACAGCACGAAAGTCTGTATGTTCACTTGGTTGTAGACTTATACTTCGCCACAGCCCACGCATGAACACGTTACATATGCCTAGATACGGCTGCTGTATTCATAATGGAACCCACTAGGAAAAACCTTTTAAGGTTATCATGGACGTCAGCGAAAAAAAGATAATCCTATTTCACGGTGTGACATCCATTGACCTTTTATTCCAGTTTAGTATGAAAGTAAATGGCAATTTCATTCTCTCTTGCAAACTTAATGATGTTACCGATTGCAAAGTGGGGAAAACAAAAGATGCTCCTTCCAAATCGTCAAAGCAAACAAGAAAGCTAATAATAATAATTTTTAGCCTACTACAGAACTTTGAACATGTGTTGCTTTCTTTAATGCGAAAAGCAAAAAAATGATCATTTCATTATTAATGCCATGCTACACGCTACATTAAGTTTTTTCTCTGATGATGATGTAACTGCTGCGTAACTCGAGCTCGAAGATGTTGACTGCTGCCTTTATAGTCAAACGAAATGGGATGTATGCTAACAATGAGCTCTAAACTCCAACTTCATCACATCGCAAATCACGATCATCTCCCAACTATAATGTTGTTAAGAGGCAGCACAACACAATATTTTGTTTCGTTGACTGGCAGAACTGAAATCTGCAAAAATGATAAGGGGGTCATTCATCTTCGTTTTCACAACAGCAGCCACACGACAACATCTTTTTCATTCGAAACAACGACATTATTATTACACGGATCATATTTAATAGTGTTTGAGTGAGTGAATATTATCGCTACATTTCAGACATGAGAGGACACAAGGTGTCAAAATGAAAAGACCCAATCACCACTACACTACTCACAGTCTCACTTACAAAGTTGTTAGTTGTGTACATCGCAAAGAGCAAAATTAGAGCGTGGAGAAAGAGAAAAATGCCTAGTGGAAAAAATAGAAGTTTTTTGAGCGCACAAGACCTGTCATATGTCAAACTTCCAATCTATCCACGGTCTAAAAGATCACACTGTTTAGTTGACTATGAAAAAGAAAACTTTTTGCATAATATTTAACCAACACGGAACTAGCAAAAATATATGTATATTGGATGAAACATAATAAACCAAGTAGAGTGAATGAAAAAATGTAATGGAGTGTGTAAACCCAATCATCAGCTTTGAGAAGTTGTAGCAGCCACTTCCAAAAGAAAAAAAAACTTTTTTTAATTAACGAGCTGTCCCTTCTGCTCCGCTCCTTCACTCAGAGAATTTTTTTTCAAAGAGAAAGGCCGTTCGACAGGCTAGGTAATAGCTGAAGGGAAGAAACTACGGTGAAATAATGACGGGGGATAGGCGGACGGATATTACCAGAAAATACAGCTACCGTTTATTGCAAACAAACGAAAAATAAAAGGGAGAAGTGAAGACAAGACAAGATAAAATACAAACAAAAAACTAAAAAGCAAACCAAGCAGAACTGGCAGTGGTGGAATGAAAGGGAAATACATAAATACATCAGTACTAATTTCACACGTAACACTCAGCGTATGAATTTGGTGAGCAATGTTCTCTTTTGTGAATTTATGACAGCCTGGCATGAAGGCTGAAGACGGGATGGAAAAATAAAAAGTACATTAAACAGTGCACAATTATACAATGTATTCAAAGAGAGAGAGAGAGAGAGACTCGCGTTTTTGCGATGAATACAAACGAGTAAATGTCAATGAATTGAGCGATTTGACATGCATGCTTGTTGTGCTACTTCTCCGCAGTGTATTTCACATAAAATATTATTGCGTAATTACACTTTTATTGCTTTACAACGCAAACATGATTTTATTATTATTATGACAAATAAAAGGAGAAGTTTAAAACCTTGGGAGGGTTTCTTTTTTTGCAAAAGAAAGGAGCAATGAATCTTAACGAATGAATTAATGTAGGTTGGCTGGTGGCACGATAGCTCAAAGCGCAAAGATGAAAAAAGTTTTTTTTCTCTTGTGATTTCTTCGTGTGGGTTCATGCATTTTATCCCTCTCGTCTGGTGCATTATAACAAGGTTGACGGTAACAAATATAACGCAACTCTGTTTCTCTTATATTGCAAATTATTTTTTACATACAACTGATTGCATCACTGGATTCAATAACGCATGATAGCAATCTTAAAAAATATTATTGTTGATTGCGTCATTCGCCAATCATTTGCGTTTCTTTGAAAGTAAAGGTAATTAAAACTAAACTTCTCAAGGACACACCTCTATTAATATTCTTTTTAAAAGTTTTGTGTTTCGTTTGCCATGTTGATCCTGACAAACCAGTATTTCACACTTCACTTCTTGAAATAAATAGATTGTGTAACAAGTGCCACTTTTCCCTTTATCCACAAGAAAAGCTCAGCAAACATTAAGGACCCCTTACCCTCTTCCTTCTCCTCTCTCCACTTGTTACAGTCCTCAGACTCCCCTCCTCTTTCCTTCCTGTTTCCCTTTATTTATACAAGTTAAGTTCGACTAGTTTCAAAAGTCTGCTCCCTCTTCTTTTCACATATTTTCCTTTTTTTGTCTTGTTTATTTTATCAATTTATAATTACGCCTTCTATTCAATAAAAACTTTCTCCTTTCATCCCACGTCTCATCCAAAATCCGCAACTTTTTTTCTCTCTCTTATTCATCAGAGAAGTAAATAGAATTTTTGTGGGGGAAACAAATGGAAAGAATACATGGCTTTGTCTTATACATGGAATGGATATTTATGTATATAAATAAAATGATGACAGGGACAAAAAAGGAATTTTATTAGTCTCGCTGCTGCTGGTCTGCACTCCTTCATCGTCAGCAGTACTGCTAACATGATGAATGAGTTCACTTAAGACCCCTTTTATTTTTATCAACTCCATTCTACAATATATTGCGGAAATGTGTGGAATAATATTGTACTCAACTCCATCTCCTCCATCACATTTTCGTTCTCGTTTTTTTTCTATCTCCTCCGCATGTTTTATAATAAATAGAAAGAAAAGGAAAAATCACATGCTTCATTTTCCACCACATCACAAAATTCAAAGGAGAGAGAGAGGAGGAGGACAGTAATAAAGAACAAAAACTCTGTTTTAGCTTTTCGATGGATTATATAATATGAAAATATTATGCTACTTAAGCCGCACAGCCACAGACGCACGTTCAAATAGAGAAACCCAACTATATATAGTTCAAGAATCCGCTGTTTTATTATTCTTTCCCATTGTCCTACTCTTCCGTACGCAAGCTTTAAAAATTGTTGCCCAAATGAGCTCCACTTTTTTCTCTCTTTTTCTACTTCTACCGAGCAAGATATCATACATGCTCGTCATAAAACAACTCTATGCATAATATCAGCAGACACAAAAAGTCACCCGAAATGAGATTGGAGTAGAAAGGAACATGTGAGAGATGTATGATGTAGATGCTCAGCAGTGGCAACTTTCTATTCTATTCATTATTTCATTTTCATTCATGCTCTGCTTTTCCATCATTTCATTTTCCTTCTTTTATTCTTCCCTTTCTCCATCCCTTCGTAATAATACGTATTCCACATTCTACGCATATGTACATATGTCATGTGCGGTACACCACTATATTAGTACTCGCAGTCTCGCGGAGGAAGCAGTGGTGCTGACGGTGCGGTGGTACTCACTCACTTATCATCAGCTTGAGCAAACTTTGACTTCTTTCTCTTTTGTTTCGTTAATTCAATTTCCTGACTGAATGAACAGGAACAGCGGAAAAAGCGGGGCAGGGAGAACAAGTACATACCGAGCAAAGAGAAAGGACTTGTGCCTCAAGGTAAAAAAAATTCTGGGGTTTCTTTTCTATTCAAACTACCTATCTAGATGTGTTTTGGTGCCATGAATGACATGTCAAGTCACAATTGGTGGGATACCTAAATAATGCGACGTCGGACAACACAACGTTGTTCTAGTAGTACGTATGTGTATATCAATTTATTTCCACGTTTCAAAATTAATGCATGTTATTAAAAAATTACATTCTAACGTATAGTTGGAGAAGCATGGTTTAATTATTGCTACTCCAAGCTAAAAATAGTATTCGATTTCCATGATGTCATTGTCTCACTTTGTTTGATGTTAAACTCAAATGGTCAAAAGTCAGCAAACTTGTCAGAATCATTTCAAGTATTTTACTGACAGGGCTGTTTTAAGTTTACCAATGCTTAGAATACAAAAACATGGTAAAGTTGCGGTATTTGGTTTATTGCTAACTGACAACAACAGAAATATGCAACATGTAATGGAGTTGAATGAGTGGTCATCTCAATTCCACAACACAAGTTAGCAAGCATGTTTTTGTATTCTACTTTTTAGTACTTCGTAAACTAGAAATTTAAATATTTGCTATCTCATGTGAGTTTTCTTAAGTAAAGTCTCACGTCCTTTTACTTGTGTAATTTGTGTGAAGAACAAAGGGGTTCGGGGGCATATAATAAGGTTATATAATGAACGGTTCGATGTCTTTTCCTTTGTCCAATAACCATCATCCGTTATCATAAGACGATATACTTAACATCATGAGTGTTTTTTAGAACAAACAATATGGTAAACTGGTGCACTATTGCGAATACAATTTTATAACAATATATGAGCCATGAGCATATGCGTATGTATATATAACACAATAATGTTCACCTGCACTTTTGTCATAAAAGTATACGGTACTGATCATATAATGATGAAAGAGACATTAAATAAACAGCCAAAGAAAAACAGTAATAAACAGCAAGTCGACAACAACCAGAGTATAAAACTTTCGCTGGTAATCTAATTGCAGAGGAAAAAAGATCAAGAACAGAACTACATGATGTGGTGTGTACAATACTGGAGGAATCTGAGCCTTCCTTTTCCTGTTTGGGGTGCGATTGCATTTTGTCCTGTCACAAACTCTCCGCATAAATACCAAGCACGACTCTGTAGAATTCGTTTGCATGTTTCATACAAAGTTTTACTCCCATCGGGATGGATGGATTTCGATAAAGAATCAATACCTAGTTGTTATGTTATGATTTTTTTAAATCGGGCCTACATGAGAGGTTAAAAAGACGAACGGACGGTGAAGGAATCCTTAAGAGTTGTAGCGATAGCACATATTAATGATGAACACCGACAACAAAAAATTCTCTAGAAAATGTTCTTTGAGCGTTCCATAATATCCGCAGTATTTCAAGATGACGCTTTGATGACGATGTTCACTTCTGTTTTCATGTTTTTCTTTCCTTTTCGTCTTCCATTCAGTTTATATTTTTCTTTCTTCGTACTCGTACGTCTTTTTACTATTATTATTATGACGATGATGATGGCTTCTCTTCACATCCTCCTTCCAGCCATACTAACTTAATGCTGATGTTATGTTATTTTCTTGCTCTCCCAGAGAGACACAGGAAGAAATGAATGAGTTGGACAAAGACGAAACTCTCATCATCACTGTCAGTCATACAAGTTTTCTGCCTTCCTCACTACGAAAACTTTTTCACGGAAAGTCGTTTTTTTCTCTCCTCCTTTTAAAACGACAGGTCTCTGTCTCTTGAAAGACGAAACACCCTTTTCCTTCCCCATTGCATGAAAATTGTGTTTAGAAAAGAGACGTAGGTCCAGTACTGTATATTATTCTGTTGTATGCATACGTGTGGTAGAAAAAAGGGAATGGATGTTTTTAAGTTGATAAACAGCAGCCGGCTTCTAAAGAGCATTTCTTCAGCTTCAATGAAACGTGATCTCCATCACTGACATAGTCACCACCACACCATCGCCATTATCATTATTATTATACTCATGCATTTGAATAGTTCGTCTGTGTGGTACATGAAAAAAAAGCCCGGAACAGGAAACGCAATATTTATGCATGTGTGTTTTTGTACACTTAGTATTACGCTTGTTTTCGCGTATGTGTTGTCCCTATCAAGCAAGTTTGAGTTGAAGGAGCTGGAGTGCATCATCATTAGTCAGACTACTGTAACAAGCAAGTTTTCCCGTCCATTCTCCCGTATTTTCACTCTCCTTGTTCCTCATGCTTCAACAACAGCAAAACAGTTACATATACACATATACTGCTGCAGAACGCTACTCACAGCTTTCAGCTACCACAACTCCACTTCTCTTGAACAACAGCTCTGAAAGAGAAATACCCCTGAAGAAGATGAATGGTGTCAAAAGAAACGATATTTTTACTTCCCTTCAGGAAACACTGCCACTCCGCCATACCAGCACCGTGCAATATTACCACCGCTTCTTTCCCATTTTCTCCATTTTCCCTACCATAATGTCATCTGCTTACACACTCTCATACACACAGTTTTTACCGTTCATCATAAAAGCATTGCCATAATGTACACTTATTTATGTAGAAGCACGTTGCAAAACTGAAAGGGATGTGCTGTTGAATATGACGGTGATGATGACAAGCACAAAAGAAATAAGACATGAATGGATGAACAGAGAGGTATAGGCATATGATGAGAGACATTTTTTAGCTTCAAGGTAAAAACTTCACGTGTTAGGTGACAGTATGAAGGAGAGGACAAGGGAACGGTAAAAAAGATGATGAGGATGTCGAGAGAAGAAATATCCTTTGGAGGACAAAGGCTGGGTACGTTTGGGCTTTCTTATAAATAGTGTTAGCAACATGGGGAAAGAATACTATTTATATCATTTTTCCATCTCTCAAGAAAGTGAAAATAGACACGAGTAAAACGGTGGAAAATAACAACCAAGTAAGGAAGGTGTGGGACGACTGTTTTGAAGAAAACTGGGTATGATGGTGATGTTGCTGGTTACGTAGGAGGGAAGTGGAAGTAGATGAAGGAATGCTAACACATCCACACCAGCACGATCACGACCACCGCCATTTCAAACAACAGAAGAATCCCATCAGGATTCTACTCGTTTCAGTCTAAATGTACGGGGTAATTTGGACAAATGCCTGTTTCGCACATTTTTATTTAGCCGGAAAGAAAGAAGGAACGAAAAGGGTGTACGTGAGTGGAAAATGCGATATGTTGTTATGAGTCGAAGTGCAGCGCTAATACTACTATTTACTACACCGTTTCTTCTGTGTCTGTAGCTACTAGGCATTTGACACGTTGTATATAAAATGTACTTGTATAAACAGAGTGAAAATTACTAAATATTTATATCCAAGTATGTATAGGGGAAGGATATCCAGCATTTTATTATTTTCCTCGTATAAAATGCAACCAGATAGTCTAAAGATTCTTGTGTTTAGTATGAATATGTGCTCTTATGTATTTTTATAAGGTATTCTTTTTATTTTCTTACCTGCAATTCTACCGTACCGCTGAAAAATGCGCTCCACGTCTGTCTTACTGCACTGGAAAGTGTTCAAGTTGCCTAAAAGAAGAAAAAGTAGGTCTTTCATATCGTCCAATACTTTGAGAATGAAATAATAGCACAGACTTGCCTACAAAAACGCGTGAATTGACAGCCTGAGGATCCTGTGAGTTGGTCTGGTTTCCCACTTTACAGCTCATTCTAAACTCAAAGAAGAAAACAGCTTTCTTGGCTCTCTCTCCAACGACGACGAAGGCGAAAGGGAAACAGCGTTTTGCTGATTACTCCTTTTTCTGTGCACTTGCTTTTCTGCCTCCACTGCCTCTTCTCTTGTATTTCTGTGAAAATATAATATATTATAAAATGTATTCCTCTTATGCTACCAGGTACGCTCTCACTATTTTGTGTCGCGTTTTTCTCTGTCGCTCTGTTGCTACTGCTGAGGTGGCTACTTTTCTCTTTTTAAGTGCCTTGTCGAATTTCCACACAAAAATTCTCAATTGTATATTTGTAAGCTGTGTGGTTGCCTCTCTTGGATAAAATGAAATTTGACGGTGATGAAAAAAAAGCTTCGCTTTCCTTATTCTTTCTAGGCTTTTTTACCTCTCTTTTCTTTTTTTGCTCCGTCGTTTATATTATTATTATTATTATTAGTATTTCTTCTTTTCCACCAAAATGAACATGCACTGACTGACTGAGTGAGAGTAACGTAAGTTTTGGGAAAGGTTTGTTGATGATTGCCGTGCTCTGTTTTTCTCTCTGCTGAGCTGTTCCAGCTTCTTCTGCTACAAACTCCTTCTTCACGCCTTCTAACCTTCCCTTTTCAGTTCAACAACTACTGGAAGATCAAGAAAGAGGAAAAAATAGAGTTTTGTGTGTTTGTATCACGCAGAAGATATATATTCAGTGATCCAGAAAGAAATAGAAAAATCTTGAAATGTTTATTTTGCTCTTAGCCAACCACGCTGCTCCACACAACATACATATACTCAGGCTTTGTCTATCAAGCCATACATATATGAAATTATATAGGCAACGTTCCTAGTATTTTTATATCTCAAGATTCAATAACAAAAATGGAAAAAGTTGATAGAAAAAATGCCTTCTGTTTTTTGATGCTCCTGAATCTTGATGATGATGATGATCCTTTCTTCCTTGTTATTTGACTTTGTTCAGTCAGAAAGTTCTCTTTTGTTTTTACAGTTAACCCTCACTGTATAAAAGATTACCGACAGATAGTGAGCAAGGGCTTCTGTGTGTGTGTGTGTGTCTGTGAGCTCTCCACATTCCTATAAGTAACTGGAGCAATTATGTGAAAACTTGAATTATTGATGCAATAAACATACTTTGCTGCTGTGCTGCTATTTTTCCGCCTCTGTTTTCTCTTCTCCGTCGTCTCTCTGTCTTAATGAACCAACGGACTTACTACTGCAGCAGTTTATTAGACTTGTGTAGTAGTAGTGGTAGTGGTTCTACAACGGCGGTCTTTTGGTCTTAAAAGGGAAGCAGATCGGAAAACTTTTTTTACTCTCTCTGCTCCTTTCTTAAAAGAAAAATACGATAATGGACTCAAGATCCACTTTATGAAGGGAGGAATCACCACATGAAAAGAATAAATTTATTTCAAGTTCAACTCTCCTGAACTATACCATCATCATCAGTCTTTTCCCGGGACGAACAGACCACATGTACTTTCCTAATATACTATGTATGGTTTCAACCGGATCCTCTTTAGGAATTTCTCAGTAATAATTGCAATAAGTACAGTTCACTTCTGTTCCGCCAACGAGTTTTATGTGTGACCACACAAAAGTACTAGTCTCGCGTTGAACAAGTGTCAATAAATTTTACTCTGTTTGGCTCTGTTAGGTTTGCAGGCATTTATGTATAATAATATTATTAAACAGTTCCTGTGATGCACATTTTCTTCACAGATAACAAACTGTAATCGCTGTAATATGTAGATATGTATGTGTTTCAATTTCAACAGTATGTTATGCTTTTTCACGTTTGACTTGCACCAGACAAAGCATTCAGGAAAATACAGTCAAATTTTTTATCGTCAATCATCAGCTCCTCTTTTCAGCGTTTAAAGTTTATTTTTTCAAATTGTATCTAATTTCACTATAATGACATCATTTTATACTTGGGAGAGAAAAATATCAGATTTTTTTTTGTCGTTTGCTCTGCAAATTTGTGAAGTTAAATTATAGCTGTGCTAATAACCGATCCAGAACGGACAGCTCACACTTGAAAAAATTCTCCTCCATTTCCCATTTCAGTTTAAAGCTCACTTCAGTTTCGTTCTGTTTTACGCATTAAGCACCATGATGCCATCAAACAACCACCACGACTATCATCATCACGTCCAAAATCCTTGCGTGCATTTTCTGCACAGATTACAATTTAGAGAATGTACCAACACTGGCATACAAACACGACATATCGAGAGTGAAAAACTTTCGTCGTTTACATCACCACCATCATCATTACATTTGCATTAAATGTCTTCTTTTTTTCTGTCTCTCTGTTAAGTTAAGTAAATATCTTTAAGTTCTTTACCCGTCCGTTCGTCAAGCCAGCCCAGTAGAATAAGTAGTAAAAGCCCTTTTGCAAAAGGGATTTTCAATGAAAACTACAACTGTTTCTCAGAAGCGAAGAACAAAACTTTACTAGAGATGAAAAGATATAAGTAAAATGTGTATTTTTTCAGTAGAAGAGTCTTCTCAAAAAAGAGATTAAGTTGACGACGACGACAACGATGATTCTATACTGCTTTTACTGATTCCACTATATGGGTCGTTCTTATTTTTTCTGCCAAAGGGAAGCACACAGAGAAAAAGTTTCTACAGAAATCTTTCGCTCTGTCGAGGTGGTTTTTTATACGCTGTATTAGTGTCGTAATATCACTGTTATTACTTTACCACTAAAAAAACAACAACTACTTCCCTAGTTTTTTTGTAAAGATGCAGTCGAAATACTATAAAAACTGATATCGATAGCGCACACGCTGCTTCTGTTGCTGTACACACATCCAACAGATGAACTTTGTCTTATTTTCTATTACCACTACATGTTATCATTACAGATTTTAAGTGTGCCATTGCCTTGCAGTCTGACTATCTCTTTGCACTTTTTCAATGAGATATTTTTTCAAACTGAAAAGTAATAACTCTGGCGACTACTGCAGTCGTATTAATAGTTGTATACACACTCAAACACGTAGTTTTTTCTCTCTAAAAGTAATTTTAGCAGTAGTAAACCTTTCGCTCTACGAAAGAATGAGTAAGTGAGGAAACAGGAGGAGTAGGAAAAAACACCACCACGGCAAGCCACCACCACCGGATGGTTTATAGCTGTCTTCACCCCACGAGAGCTAAAACCTTACTTGACTCTCTTTCCTCTGAGCTGGTGTGTAAAAACCTGTAAAGCACACGGAGAATGCAGAGAATGTGTGTGCGCTGTGCGCTGCGACTGAGTGAGTTGAGTCACACGGAGCGTGTGTCTGTCAGAAACAGTGAGTAGAGCTAGACTGGTAGCAGAGCTAGCTCCTTTGTGTGTTTTTCTACTAGCTAGTAATTTTTTTCTCTCTCGTTTCCATTCTGTTCAGTTCAGAGAGCTGAGTTTGAATCTCTCTACTTCTTCGTTTGCTTCTCTCTGCTGCTGCTGCTCCTGGTTGTTCCCTGTTGAATACGCCACCAGAAAGAGTTAGAAAAGATGTGTGATTCTCTCGCGTTGTTGTTGTGTGTGTGTGTGTGTGTGCGAGGAGAGAGAGCTAGTTGAATTGAGTAAATGGCAATAGCAGTCAAGTCACTACTAGTTTTGTGAGTAGTGGAGAGGCAATAAAGACTTGTCGCTTGTGCGGTAGGTATGTATGTACATAGCTTTACAAACTTAAAGAAATATGCACGGTAATAATATGTAATGCTTACTCAGTCACACACGTAGAAAAAAAGAGATTGGGATGGA
This sequence comes from Sinella curviseta, assembly GCA_004115045.4. NCBI lineage: Eukaryota > Metazoa > Arthropoda > Collembola > Entomobryomorpha > Entomobryidae > Sinella > Sinella curviseta. Next base: position 52,377,817 of record CM023201.3, read on the forward strand.
TAAAATGGAGTAGGATTCTTCTCTTTGGAATGGAATGAAATAATATGTTCTACTCGCGAAAAGCCGTGTTGTAATCATGGTATACTAGAAGTAGAGAAGTCGTATATGCAATTCAAATGTACTTTGCGTTCATACTACTTCTTTTTTAATATTACTCGCGTATATCTTGTCTTGCTTTCTATGAGTACGTGTGCGACTCTCCTCTTCTTTTTGTTACATACACTTAACAGAAATACAAGCGGACAGGGACACTTTTTTTAGCGAATTGTAAAGTAGCTCCATGCATTGTAAGGTGTATTCTCCGTCTAATCCATTCAAAAAACCCCTTTCTTTTTGGGGTTTTCATGTAATATTTTATTATATTATTGCGCACTGCACGATTATATACTGTATGACAAAGATTCAAAAAGTTTCCTCTCTTGTGAATATGCATTTCTGCGAAAATCTAAAAATGTAATAATAACAATAATAATAAGGTAGTACGTTGTGGAGGCAAGGGAAAGTGTGTGTTTGTACACGATGGGAATAATGCGGGGTACACAAGGTATCCCCATTGCTTTTTATATTTTTTGTCTTTCATTCCTCCTCGCTGGCTTTTTGCACGATGCATGAAAAAGGATGAAATGTGTGGCGAGCAACAGCGACTGGCATTCAAGCTGGCAGCATCAAAGGGAAAAGAGAAAAAAATGTGTTCAAGTTGAATTGTTGAGCTTTGAACGTACTCGTACTATATGGTATATTGCCTTGCCACTACTATTACATATTCTACTATGCGTACGTTGTTTTGAGACTTCTCCCTTAACTGGTGATGTTGGTGTTATATGCAGAAAAAGTAGCAGTAATGCCAAATGAAATGCAATGAATGGCAAATTTAATTCGTGACGACGAATGTGAAATGTTTCAAAAAAGCCGGTTTTGGATTTTTCATCTTGGCCTGGCCTGACTACATGACTGTGTGTTGCTTGTTGGCTCACAACTCAAAAAAAAAGAACGTACAACCAGAGAAAGAGAGGTTTTCTTCGTGTACCAACTTGTGTTTGTTCGTTCGCCTGCTGCTGATGTCTACACTAAAACAGCAGGAAATCTTACATCACCACCTTTGCTTAAGGTAACAAACAACCTACCCGCCACAACTACTGCATCATACACAGAGCCCAACTCTGAGGAGAAAGGTAGCCATTATAACTTGTATGCTTTCATCTCTGTCTCTTTTTGTTTCACTTGCACACATTTTACCTTCATCATCATCATTGTTTACTGACGACGGTACTCCTCACATCCATACACACTCGCCCAGCCACTGTTTTCAGCGTCGTTCATATTAAAACGCTTTAAGGGTCTCAGTGCGCCTTTCCATTTTCTCCTCTGTTCTCTTCTCTCCTTTCATGCTCCTACTTTGTTTTGCCCTGTATTTGTGTCTAAAGGTAGATATCACAACATAGAAAAAAGTCCCCAAGCGATGCTTCCTATTTGTTTTTACCTTCGAGGCATTAAAGCTTATATTCTTTATTTCATCTGCAGTAACACGAAGCAGAAAAGGCTGTGCTTGTAATAAAGTAGAAACAGGCAGGAATGGAATGGCAGCTAACTATTGAGTAAGCGCGTTTTCTACTTTATGTAGTCAGAGTCTCGGTAGAAAGACAAAGTTTTTTATTTGATCCATTGAGAATATTTTGGAGATGTTGCTATTAAGTCTGATGTGAGACGAACGTGTGTGTTTGCGCGGAGAGTAGTTCAGACGAAATACAGACAACAAGGAAAAAACTGGGGATATTATTATGCAGTAAGGAAAAAGTAAGCCTTGCAGCAGTCAGTAAAGGTTAAAAACTATTAGTGTGATATGTGTTGGTGTGCTACTTGCGTTTGCTGTTGCCACTTTGGGTCGAGAATGTTACTACATTTTTTCCACCGACATGGGTATCTCTATTATGCTTCTAGCTTTTAAGTTTACTTATCTTGTTGCATCATCATCATCGTTCTCAGTCTTCGCTATGTGTCATTCCATATATAGCTTCCTACAAAACTGGTGATGATCGCAATAAAAATTCAACAGAAAATGTCTAAGAGCTTTTCACTTCCAGCAGTATAGTCTGACTGACTGACTGGAACTGCTCGTTGAAATATTTTTTGGCATATTTTCTGTATTTGTGTATTTCAATCCCTCTTTTCTTATCGGTTTCATTTCCATTCTATTTTTCGATCTAGTCGACGTAACTAAACCTAGTGAACCAGGCAAAATAGTTCTCCAAAGCAAAATTTGTATGCTTGTCGTGTATGTACAAAGTATTACATAGGTCATATTGTATACCTAGTGTGCGTGTATATTTCATCATTAACATTGTCTCTCTTTCGGAGAGTATAAAACTATAAATGGGTGATTTCTTTCGTTCCTCTTCTACTTCATGTATTATTTTTTTCTTTGGTATTCGTTCATTTTCTTGTTCTCGGGAAATAAAAGAATGCATCTCAACTTTACCGGCTTTGTATTGACGTTCGTTCGCTCCCTGTAACTCCACTTATCTCGGTAAATGTAGTAATAATAGCCACAAGGATTTTTATGTCGTTGCGTTGTCTAGTCGGAACAGACGCGAAAGAAGAATGTAGCACTGCTTTTGGGCAAGTGTATGCACGTTTTCGAATGACTAGATGAGAGTGACATGGGCATGACGAAACACAACAAGCGCGTGGTTTGTCTACAAGGTGTACCTTTTCTGCGTAAGAAAGGAAGTACTTACTTGACACTACGTATAATGTGCCTCCACATTTTTAGTGTGTGTACTTCGTTTCTCTCTCCCCTCTCTCACAGTGAGTCGACAAGAAAGACACATAAACTAACACGACTCATGACATGACAAGTTCACCTCATAAAACTCTTATTTGCTGAAGGAACGAGTAGCAGTGGAAAACGAAAAGAGCCTTCTTTACTTTACTTACTTTGTTCTTATAAACTTACTTACAATAGGATTACGCATTATGTTATTACACCAGTACCGCTCCAAAGAATGAAACAACCAGCAGCAGGAGCAGAGAGGGAGAAATGAGAAATGCATGAATGAGGAATCTACGTTACATTTTTAGCTCTTTTTCAGCTGCGGAAACGAAACTAGTAAATAGTTTACTATGTTGTTATACCGGTGCGGTGTAGTACTACGTGAGCGATTTTGGTTTATTATTTTCTGTCGTCTTGTCTGTCGATACAAACTAGTCAATATACTTCAGTCTCCTCAAACCAGCGTTATTACCTCCTTTTTATTTTATTATTTTCTCTCTTTCTTGTTTGCCTTCCTTTTTCTGTGCTCACACTGCCATTGCCCCCACACCAGTGAATACATAAGCATAATACGGTTTTTCTCTGTTCTTTCGAAACAACTAGTAACGCAAGTAATAAAGAAGAAAGGAAAGAAGTAAAATAAAGAAACCGATCCAGTTTACTTTTTTCTCGCTCTCTTTCTTTCAACCTTTCAAAAGAATATTTATTTCTTTACGTTTTCTTTCAACATTTTCGAGTATTTACCCAACCACGTTTGTTTCTCAGGAGCACAACACAATGCTACTGTATTGGCAGTAAAGTTTTTGGCAAGGGCTTCCTCCTCCAACTTATATGCCAATCCAACAAACCAAAAATCGTGTGATGATGATCGCTGTATTGGTAAGCGAGAGCATCACCTAAGAAATGGCATGGAAGACCAAGAACAAAATTATAAGTAGAACAAACCAAATGGCTTTCCTATACAGCCATCATGTACTACCGTTGGCCCACCAAATTCTTCAATATAATATTATAAAGCTATCCAAAAAGTCAAATACGAATGGAAAAGTATACAAGTTTTTTTTTCTTGGTGGGAAGGCGAAGAACGCAGAATAATACGGTTCTATGTGGTATTGCATATGAGACACAATTACAATCAAAAAGGAATATGACCATGTGGAATGCTGATGATATGAAGATGACGCGATGCCATAGTACGAAGATGGAAATTGCTCTCCTGAGTTTTATTTACTGGCAAACTATAATAAATACTTATATGAACGTAGTAAGCAGGTTGGTAGTAGGTAAATAAAAGTCGCAGGTTCAGCTTTGTATGTGCCAGTGTTTAGTTAAATGTGAAGAATGGGTGCCCCTCGCTAGTCGTGTTATTTCACTAATGTGATAGTAGATGATAGTCTGAGAACATGCATGCCATGCCGTCATTACGTACAGAAGTGTAGTCGGCTATTAGTAGGTTCATATATTTTTACACAGGGCATTTAGCAATTAGCCAAAATCTGCCATTCTCTCCAATTTTTTATACGTCCGCTGAGAGAGACGCAGGAGAGGCGAAGGGAAAGAAGCATGAGCAGTTTAGCGTGCCACACGTTCATTTTTATAATAATATGGACAGAAGTGCTAGCACCAGAATCAAAATTGTCGCCTGTGATTATTTGCTCGACTGAGTTTGTCTTGTTGGAAATTTGAGTTCATTAGTTTTGCTTTTCCTCCACTTTTCGTGGCTGAATACTTTGTACTGACTACTGGCTGTGCATGTAAAAGCTATAACTAAAAATATTACACTGATTCACACAAGCACAACTACCAAACTGAAAATCTAGCAGAGGAGCACACACAAATTCGCATATAAAAGCGCACATTAAGTAAGTGCACACAGGATGACGATTAGATGATATTACTTAATGAATGTGAATGTCGGTACGAGTACCATTGTGCACGTCTGGCTTAGTACGATTGTACTACGTGTGCAGTATTGATTTCTTTTCACAGCCTTATACAATAACGATGGTATGATGTGATATGGCTGGCAAAAGAAGTGGAGTAACAGTAATAACCATACCCAATCCACACCCACATCGCAATTTTAGGTTTCCCTTTGGGTTCATTTGATCGTCATCGTGTAAGTCAACGGAAAACCTTGTCTATCTACCTAAACGTTGGAGACTATAGTCAATTTTAGTAGCTTAGCGCATACTTCTGAATGGCTGTGATATCGTTTACTTTTACTAGATTCATCCTCCGCGACCCAATGCCAATATTTACTTAAATACGTCCACGAGGGAGAATATATACGGCGCGGTGTGATATCAATATCAGATTCGTTCGTGGAACATAAGGCAAAAATAGGCTTTTTGTTCTAAAATTGTGAAACCATAACATAATACAGATAAAAATATGTATACGCAGTTTTAGTCCATTGTCATTGCCATCGGTATCATCATTTTCAATGGTATTTCTACCACTCTCCCTCTGCTCTCTTTCACTCATTACTAGCTCGTCTTTAATGGATCCCTTTCACATCCTTCATGAAATTAACCTGTACACGAAATGAAACATGAAAGGTTTCTTCTTTTATCCACCAAAACAAACCACTGACTAGACTAAGAGAGATATTTACAAGTTTGTGCAACAGCAGTGAGGCAGAGCTCTATTATTCTTGGTCACTCAGTTCTGGTCGGTAAGCAAGGAGAAAGCACACAATGATCCATAACAAGCATTATTTGAACAAAAGGGGAAGGACGCTACTCAATTTGGTATTATGTATGTTATTGTATGTTATATATCACTTTATATTACGTCGCATCATATTGCAACATCATAGAGCGCTGTCGTCCCTAAAAGTGCAAAATGTATCTATGTAGATAAATGAACGCCAGACGAGGGTGGTAACGACGTATAATAATAAAGACACATGAGGAGTAGCAGTAGTTGTGACGGTGACTCTCCTGCTCCTCTCATGGCTTTCCCATGTTGCTTCATATTGACGTTAGCTTCTTCTCTTTTCTTACACAGACGGAAAGGTGGAGGTGAAAAGGAATACGGAGTCCATAAAATTGCTAAAAAGGAAATGAGATGAGTGAAAAGAAAGAGCAAAACGGGAAATAAAATGAGACAGGATTCAGCTTTTTAGTTTGAGGACGAAACAGATGAACAACTCGGTGATAATCATTACTATATATATGACAAAGTTATGAAGATATATAGTTTCCGGTGAATCTCTTTTTAAGGGAAATGTATGCACATAGTATTTTCTTTACCCTTTCTTATTATTAGAATGATGACACCAAGTCGAGAACATACACGTAGGAAGGTCATCGTCAAAGTAAAACTAGAAAAGTGAAAAACTAAGCAAACAAAGGGGATAACTGGATACAGTGACATGAAGCACAAATAGTAAAAAATATATAAAGTGAAGAGAATGGTAGGGAAAATAGAGAAAAGAGGTTGACACGGTTGACAAGTAAAATGAGATGAGACCTGCACTCTGCAAGATGATACAAATAATAGAAAGCCACACACACACACACCGTTGTTCAATAAAAGTTGCACTTCCCTTCCCCTCTCATGTGACTCTTTGACAAATTGTACATTTTTCTTGGGTTGATGTAGTAAGTGATGTCTTGCATGTGTATAGGTATGCGATGTGCTACAGACACGGAGATACACACGCACAACAACAGCAAGCCAACTTCGGAGGAAAAGTATCGTATTTATTTTGTGAGCTTTTAAGACGAAACGAAGGGGAAAAGAGAGATACTTGTAAAAAGATGTGCAAACAGTGATGCATTAGTATCTTTTATACTGCGTGTGGCTGTTGTGCGGTATAGGTATATGTTAACAGATATATACAGTCACAGTTTTATATTATACACACAGGTTGCAACATTTTGCTTTGTCACAAATAAACCAAAAGATTTTTTTTCTTTTCTAGTAAACTTGTATAGTTTTTCCACATTGTATTGTATTACGCTATGTTTGAAAGCGATTGTCTATATATGCAGGCATATATACCTTATAGGACATTGTCTGGATGGCAAACTTTATAAATTCCCTTATACTTTTGACAACAGCACAAGGAAAAACAAGATTTTATTCCGATGTTAACTACATCCAAGAAACCCGATAAGTTGGTTGGATAGGATAGATGATGTATATTTTTCACCACAAACATTACAATACAATTCCTGTACATGAAGAATGATTCATGTTATGCAATACGTCGGGTCGTAATAGAGTATAGTACACACTATAGATTTTCACAAAAGAATAAGGTGAGATAAAGTAAAAATAAACGTAAATATATGTGTACAATCTTATTGATGGAAGTTGGCATTTGCCTCGGTTGTGTAATCATGCACAAAGACTTAGTCGGTATAACCCGTTCCCGATGCATAATATCTAAACAAGATCCTTTCCTTCGCTTTCAGTTTGTCTAATCTTTTTATCTCGAGAGTCAAACCAAGGGAGACAGAAAACAAGGTCTTCTCATCAATACAAACAAACGGATGCATTAATGTTTGGAATTTATTCTTATCTATAGAAAATAAGTTTCCTTGATTGCTGATAGTACTGCTTTAGCGAAGATAACATTGAATGTAATGATAATAGTGCAATAAGTCGGAGAACCATCATGAAGATCATGTTGTCTCACTGTCATTACACGTTGTTCTGTCAATGAGATAAATTCTCGATTTTTACACTATTTTACTCTTTCCAACTTTTTGTTGCATTTATGTAGGACTAAATACACAATCTTACTAAGCCCACACGTTATGCGATAAGTGAAACACATGATGATTTGATTTGCAAATGATAAATTAGAGTGTACAATGGAGATGCCACGGAGAAATGCTTATTTCTATCAGTAATCAAGAAAACAAAATGCAAAAGAACTTACCACAAACGAATTAGTTCTGAGTAGTTAACGGTTGTGAATTTTGCGTAGGTATGTCACTTTTTTATCTGTTTTTTATTCATTCAAAGCAGGTCGACCTGAATGTAGAACAACGTCAACAGAAAAGTGGCGATGCAGCTGCATTTTTTTTCGTTCCTCTCTCGGTTGCTTTTTCTGAAATTAGGAAAGAAAAGTATTTAGTTTTTTATCTACAGAAAAAGTTTAAGATATTTTCAAGCACTTCCTGCTACTTTCTTTGTTTATTTATATGATAAAGCCGCATTCCGCATTCATTGCATTTTTTAAAAGATGGAAATAGTTAGTATGAAATGGTTAGCAGAATTTTTTGTGAAAGAGATGATGAGTGTATCAGAGAAGGAGAGTTATCAGAAATGAAGAAAACACTTGGGTGGTTTCATTCAACCATTCTTTCTGTGTCACATGGATGATTTAAAACAATGGATTGGAGGCGATAGATAACGCCACATTTTTTGGCACACTCTGCAAGTTTCAAAATAAATGCACAGTCCGACTTGAGGAAAAGAGGAGGTTGAGGTTAGTGAAAATGGCAAAAGAAAAATGGCTTAGCACACGAAAAAAGCATCAGGGGAGATAATGAGAGCAATCATTTAGAGAGGCTGAGATAGTAATTAGTAATCAAGCATTGTTGAGAAAACCCGATTAAACGTGTGCAGTGGGATCGTATCAGTTAAAATACAAGGAACAATGTTCAAAGTTTGCATTGTTCCAAGTTTTTCCTTTCGCATTTTAAAATGAGATATGACAAAACAAACCCAAGAAAGTCCAAGTTTGTTCTCATCAAAGCCGATCATCATTGAGCCACGTAAAGAACCAACCAAGTGACCATTCACTGTTCACTACCCCAATTAACCTTTCCTGAGCTACTGGCTGCTATAGTAGTTGTTTTCTCTTTGAACGATACCATGCTCAAAATCTTGAAAGTTGCAAATAATACATGATGTAAGGCACACTTTTTTTCTAGTAAAAACTAAATATCCTGTGCAAAAATTCAATGTTTCGTAATACTCATTCTGGTTTATTACAAGTCTTCGCTAAATCATTGGAAGATGGTATTGGAGGACAATCTCGTAAAATGTGTAGACACAAATCCAGAAAGTGAGAGCAGCGAATCATACGATGATCAAAGTCAGAGTGATGATTCCGATGACGATACAAACACGGACAGAAGTGACAATGACAGTGATGCTGTAAATGAAGATAGTTCTAACATTAATGCTTCTGGCTCCTCCGATCCACATGAACAACAAGAAGACCCATCCAAGTCCTCAAGAAAGATTACACGGAGTGCAAAAATACGGGATATGCTTATCTTCAAAGAGGTTGAATTCTGGTCCTAATTGTTGAATGCTATTAAATTACTATATTGGCATTTGACCAAATAATTTTATATGATAGATCAACAATGACAGATTGCCGACAGAACTACCACCGACATGCGATATGATATTTGCGGACCCCAACGAGCTTCACATATTTAAAATCAAGGTGACACCTCATGAGGGCTATTGGAATGGAGGAATCTTCTTTTTTGATGTTCTTGTACCTGAAGAGTATAATTTTGAGGTAAGTTCGCTTCGCCGATTTAACCTCTCATTTAAATGAACATCATATAAATGAAATCTTATTCTAACATTATCGTTCATTTGAAATCCACATCAGCCCCCAAAAGTGAAATGCACAACCAAAATCTGGCATCCCAACATCTCAGAGGATGGTGCCGTTTGCCTGAGTATTCTCCGCTCAGGCGCAATTGACGAAACAGGTTGGAATCCAGCTCGTCAACTGAAAGACGTCATTCTTGGAATCAACTCTCTTTTTACCGTAAGTACATGGTCATATAATGTTTTATTGTGTTTTGTACTGTCGTCGTGTAAAACTCTTAAACATACGATTCCTTTTTTGCCAGGATCTCGTCAACTTTCACGACCCACTCAACAATGAAGCCGCAGACATGTACAAGCGGGATCCTACCAACTTCCAATCCAAAGTAAATGCATACATCCGAGAATATGCACAAAACAGTAGTCAATGAGTACTGTTTTTGCTTTGCTTAGATTTCCTTAATCATTCTAAAAGCCTTGTAATTGCTCCAATCACTCAGCATTATGCTATAATAACTTTTATTTCCGTCTTAAATTAAAATGGTAGAAAGAAAACAAGATAATATGAGCTCATTCCAATCATCAAAGTATAAAAACTGTGCCTTTCCTGTCGAACGTCACGTCATGCATGCATTAAATTAATTGACGCAACAGTGAATTGATCTCATTCTAGTTAGCAGAATTTTACTTGTTTAGCTTGATACTTCCCTAGTTCTCCTCTTGCTCAGAAAAAGCAGTTCTGCACAAGTTTCATTTCCTACAACCAAATTGTAATCTCGTGATGTTCTCCGCTGTTGACATGAATATTTTACAAGCTAAAGCTCATTTTTCGTTACGATCAAAGTCGTTCGGACTAGTTCTCCACGCTAAAAGCAACATAAAATACTTAGGTACTTACATAAAATAAAACATTCGTTACGATGATCATGATGATGATCATACTAGCTATGTATGAACATACTACAAAATGTACGTATCTTGTTCAGTGACTGTTCACTACTGTTTTTTAAGTCAAGAGGGGAATAGGGGATATTTGCCAATAACCCATCGATACAATCCCTTTTCCACTTACTTGATTTGAGAATGAGAGATCCTCTGTTGCGAATCCAGTGAATATCCAACAAATCTCTGCACTTTTTTTGCTCATTGTAAATTCATGTAGTAAATTTGTTGTTTACTTAGATTTTCTTCCTGTATGGTTTCTCATGCCGTTGTCATTTCAGTCGTTACTAAAGCGTATATGTACGTATCTAAAAGCTATCATCATTTTCTACACCGCCTACTGCGACATTCAAACGTACGACTGCACATTTCCAAGTCACCATATTATGCAGCTTTCATGGCATACCTACACACACCAGCATGAGTTTCAATTTGGTCAGAGGAACAGTACGGTTTTTTGACTAGAGTTCTTATCCTGATTTTTTCGCTTATTGTTCTGTTTTCAAAAGGAGTCCATATAAGAAAATATGAAGGTAATCTCATAAGCCTTATATCCCATCAAGTCAGGGTGTAAAGAAAATGTATTACTTATGTATTTATACATGCAATGATGGCACATTATACGGTTAAAGAAAATACTTCCTTCACTGATTTTGCCGTTTTCCCACTACTAAACGATTTATGCTAATATCATTCTGTTCTGCTTTGTGTAGTTCGTCCTGTAATGTAGCAAACAGTAGAGTGGAATCATTTTGCCTTTGTTATATACCTATGTTATGTAGGTACACAGACTGCTTTTGCCGTATCGCAAAGATTCATGTAAATTATGTACATACATGCCTACCAAAAAGTTGGTAAAACAGAGCAGAACCAAACCACCATGACTATTACCAGATTACTTGGTTGCTGTACTACAGGAAAGCTTCATGAATTTGGAATTTGGACATGGCTCACTGGAAGTGGAATACTTCTATAAACTATCCTTTTCTCTTTTACAGCTATTCTCTTTGCCTTATTATCTCCTTCCTTCCCTTTCCTACTGATGAAGTATTATAAGCTCAACTCTCTCATGACTTGCTTTTTTCGCCCTTTTAATATTCCTTGTGTCATCCCTTCTCCTCCTTAATTCAGTTCATTTCACTTTTTGTGAAACAAAAGCTACATTTGTACAATTTTTGTGCATCTTTCCATTTACCACCCAAACTTGGTCGTCTGCAATTTTAAAAGATTAATAGATTTTATTTTTTGCATACGCGGTAGGATGTCGTATTAAATTAAAAACTTCAGTTGTCAGTCGAAAAAAAAACATCCTTTGAGGGACGTCTCAGTGATAATGATCAAATCACGGAATGCAAAATTAGTATGCAATGAAAAGTGTACTATTGTCCCCCTTTCTCAAAGGAAATTAAAATTTATTCTGTATTCAGAAGCACTTGTAAAAATGTAGCGTGTTATAATAGTATACAAGGTTTTTCATTTAAATACTGTTTTTGTGAATGCATCTTTATTGCGGTGTATCGGTTCCATAAGTTTCAGTTACATTATCTTAAATAACATGTCTTTTTATGTATTTATTAATATGATGATCATATGTGCTGTGATCTTGATATTTTGCGTACCAATTTAGTTCTAAAATAAAATTACATCAGACGATAATATTTTTGTTTATTCAGGAGCGGTTTTATAAATGAAAGGATGTTTACGTTCAAGGCGCCCAAACAAAAATGAAGCAATTTATGTTGATTGAGGCTAATGAAATTTCAAGAAAAACTGCAGTCTGCAGTTTGATGTAACCAATTTGAACCAATCATAAAACCCTTAGAGAATAATAGTACGCATGTATCCTCTTCTCTATTTACCAAATCGTGTAAATTCTCCACAGTGGTTTTTTTTCATAAACTCAACCAAGTACATTGTTTATCATTACATCGTTTCCCATTCCCAGTCACCAGTTGGCATTTTTCGCATTGCGATTACACTGCAAAAATTATGAGCATTTTAAGTTGAGAAACGTGAAAAGCTTGAGCTATGAAAGTAAACCCATAAATAACATGGAATGACTCAGCATGACAGAAAAATCCAAACAGCAAAGTGAGAGGATCAACATCATCATCGTGATTCTCATCATTATCATCTTCCCTCTCTCCCTTTCTGCTGCAATGAATATATTAAGAGGTCTGAGCAAGGAGAAATGACAGAAGGAAGATGAAAATCCCAAAGCAAAAAATCTTTCATTTCTGTGCAAAAACTAAATGAGATTTCTGTATTCGTTTATTAGTAGGGTGCAAAACAATAAATCGTGTATGTCCATATATCATGACTAAACCACCGACAAAATTTCTACTTATATGTACTTATGAGTTGTCTTCCTGTTGCATTTTAGACTCCAAAAATTAGCGAAGCAAGATGTACATAAACCTCACTCATTTCATGTAGACAAAATGAGCCATGCACTTTTATGTGCTTACCTCATACGGAACATGTCTTAATTTTTGCTTTCAATTTGAACCTGGCACGTAGAAACATTTTTAGCATGTTATTTATATGTACGGTACTGAAAATATTATGTATTGCATTTGTTAATAATATTAAAAGTTTTTATAATACGTTGGTACATACCTACATACAAGTGTAATGCTAATAATCATTACTGCTGGTATGATTAGCTAGACTCACACCTACAAGCCATCAAGTTTCATTTCAATATGATTCTAGAGGCCAACTATTTTTTATTTACAATTTATGTTTTCACTGCTTAAAAATTATCATCACTCGCTAGGCAAGGGAGAAACTCCTTTTTCAACATGACTTGTGTCATAATCTTGGCACAAATACTTTACAAACATACAGCCATACGTATTTATTAATCTGTGATTCTGCAATACTTGACTCATGCACTCGCTACGGCTTAAAGAATAATTTATTTTTTCATCTGTATAACTCATTCATGGAACAAAATATGGAGCACCAGCACACTATACTTTTATGTCACTAGAGCTATGTATTCCTCCTATTGCAAGCAAATTAAAATTTTGCCAATGACATGGCCTATATTAGCGTTCACTTTAGAAGGAGGAAAGTGAGCTGACTGAGTGAGTGAACTTGTTTTCTTACTGATGACGATGATGACGACGTATCATGATCTCCGTTTCAATTTCTTCGCATGAGTAAGCAAAGAGCGATATGGCAGCTTCAAGGCTTTTCAATGAATTTCTTCGAAGAAGAAGGCCAACAGCGGCATATGATGATGATTATCAAGACGATCTAATATTGAAATACAGAATTATCGAATTTCGCTTAAAACACGTGGGAAAGCCATGTCTGATGTCACGTCATAATAGTAAATAGAACGTATTATATTATCGTATTTACTATCATTTCAGTCTCTTTTATCGTTCTTTTCCTATTGCCATTTTATAACGTATCGAATAACAGCCAATATCTCCATAGACCGCAAGGAAAAGTGACTTTCTCGTGGAGCACCAGAGTAAACGGGGATATTGAAACGAATACGTAAAGTTTTAAAAATATGACATGAATGCAATTAACTTTACTGCTAGGCATAATGTTTTTCTGGGTAATTTGACGAGACATATGAAACTTTAGACGCGAGTATCTGCCAAGATTCTCCCAGAAGAGCGCACGGAAGAAGTTGTTCCTCTTTCTCTCTCTCTTCCACCTACTTTTGCTATTCGGTACTCCATTAATCGATAAGACTGTTAAGAGTCATGATTATAATAATACGTTAGTGATTAGGTACAAAAATTCATGTGTATATGTCATCAGCTCCCCTGCAGGCTTTCACTTCATGCCATTCTTTCAGCTGACCACATTGTTTGTTTGCACAAAGTATGTAACAGCAGGTAAATATTTTTTCAACAAAACTTCATCTACTGCCGTAGCACACGCGATTCTTCGTGGATTTGCCCGGGAAATCCTGCCATTTCGTGCAAAAACTTTTGTCGCCATTCTCACCAGAGCTGTCATTAAAATTTTCACCAGTGAACTAATCACAAGGAAGAGGGAAGAATGTGTGTACTTGTGTGTTATGCATGCTTACCGTTTGCATGAAAGAAAACGTATTTCTAGGAACGGGGAAAGTGAAAGAATCAAATCGAACTTTAATAATATGGATGGCAATAACAATAAACCCGGAGTATAGTAGCTGTAATAACAGTAATAACAGCATCAGAGCAGGAACTTGGACGTTTTTGATTCAATTTCTGTAAGGATATTTATTTTGCTGGGAAAGCGCTCTGCTGTACTTCTTGCGAAAATCACTCCTTCGCAAAAGTTTGCCTTCTTGATATAAATATCACATGCGATGTCTTGCTCCATGTGTACGCTTCCGTAATAACCTCGTCGTCAGTTTTAACTAGTCAAGTCCACAAAATAGTAAATATTTACAGACGGACAAATTGCAAGGTTCTTTTTTCATAAGATTGACATGCAATCAACCATAATAAGCCTGACAGACAGGCATAAAGAGAGTACACATGTACATATTACCTTTAACCCACACTCCGCTCTATAGAATATGAATGGTTAAACCTTCCATTTAACTTACTATTATACGTTGTCGGTCAGATTCCAACCATAAATAAATATAAATAAAAGTGAGCTTGCCTCGTTTCGCCACGCACCAGTTTTCACTATCCTTACTTATTGCCTTTCTTTGTTTCTGACGTTATGTCTATGTCGAGTAAGTAAAGCAACACACAGCATGACGAAACTTGATACAATTCTAGTGCAGAGAGCGTGTGTGTAAAGAAACACCACCATCGTCATCATCATGAGCAAAATTTTCATTTATTTCTCGTTTGACAGTTTGTTTTTGGAAGATGTTTGTTGGTGTGTGTGCTATCCTTCTCACGATACACCACAGTAGCTTAGTTATCATAATCATCATCACCATTTTTTTCGAATACATCGGCACGTAGTAAATTCATAATATTTTGTATTTATGTCAAACGAAAGTCCACCCTCGTGATATGTTGCGAAACGATAAGAAATAATTTTTACAGCGAAACTCAGTGAATTTCACGTTTCCTCTATTTCGATTGTATTCTTGTAACTACGAACATAATAATGTATGATGTTTTATTATAAAATCTTAGGTATTTAATAAAAATTTATAGGCATCTCAAGGCTATATGCTTTCAACAAACTAAAAGCCTACACATTGTGTAACCTTCCCTTTCAAAAATGTATTTCATCAGAAAACGAGAAAAGTAAAATTTCGTTATATGAGCTGAGCAAAGAATGATGAGAGTGATAATTAAAAGCTGTGAAGAAACAAACGAAAAAGTTTACTAATGGAAGGGGAGACGTCTTGTGTATATTACATTTAAAATCAAACAGAAATTTATACTCTCCTCCTGTGCACATGTCTCTTTTCCTACATAAACCTAGTTTCTTTTTTTCCTCTTCTTTATTTTCTCCTCTCCTGACGTTATACTTACATAAGTCTCCTCGCTAAATATTAGCGTTTATTTTCAATTTGAGCTTGAGATGGGTATTCTTTCTGCCTTACACGCTCCCACGCCACGTTGTAATAATAACTCCTCTGCCTTCTTCCGCGTCAAGTATTTTCTAGAGATTCCAAAACTGCTACTCTTCCAGAGAGACGAGTTCAACGAGAGTTGAGAGCATAGCGAGAGGCTAGCATTACTATTTGTATGCTATATATGCACCATAATAATGAGTTATGTTTTTGTTCTCTAATTCAAAAGGATTTCACGGTAGCCAGAGTAAAAACAAAAATACGTGAGAGCTGCTGAGTCAGCACCACCAGCAGGCGGAGATTCTTCCTCTCTCTCTCTCTCTCGACTTGATTTCAGTCTCAGAGTCGTACTCATGATGTTTTACGTATCTACTTCAAAAATGCATCGTGTTTTTAAGTAAGAGTGATGCAATGGGAGAAATGGAATGACTATGCAACATAACTTATAAGCTCATCTTTCTGCTCTGCTACTGCTAGTATTCTTATTCGCTACTGCTTATTATATGAAACTTCTCGCTCTTCCAGCGTCTATCTTTTATGAATTTCTCTCTGTGAACAACGAATCTTTATGGCAAACCAGAGCAAAAATTTTAAATGTGGTAGGAGAAACGCTAAAGAATAGAGTCGGGTTTCCATTTTCCTGAATACTTAATAGATACAGCATTTGGATTTATTGGCTCTTTTACAAAGTTAAGGTTCATATAAATCGTATTTAACAACTAATCTATTTTCAATAACGACCTTTGTGATTGTACAAATAGCATAATATATTTCCCCATTAAACAGCGAAACGCACAGATTTTTATAAGAATCAGCATTTATGCACATTTAATTGTCAAACAATGAATAAAAACGTAAGAGCTTTCTAATTTTTATTGCGTCATTACCAACTTTACATCCACTAAGGTTTGAAAATTATTTTATTTCCTTTAGTTTTCACATGAGAATATCGCATTTCCGAAATTGCGTTGAGTGAGGTTCTGATTAAGATTTTTGCAATCCTTACTTGTGTTAACGCTTCTTGTTTAGTCTGAGTGTTCTGATTTTTTGCTGTACACGCAAAAAATGCATCTATTTTGATCTTACAAAGAATTTGGCTTTTGCTGAAATAGCCACGCCGACTTTACGACAGCAGCTTTTACTTGTTCCGCTCAGCTTAGCCGATTGTTCATTGTTTCGTTTTTACACATAATTAAATAGAGAACTGTATCGGTATCGCAGCAAAACAACACCCGCCGCAGTACCACGAAAGAACAAAATTGGACGGCTTCTCGCTCGTCGGAGAAATTATGTCACCGTTTTTTTCGTGTTCTTTATTATATGTTTTGCAAAAAGTTAAAAGATTACTTATTTATTACCGACATCGCTCACTATTCTTTGCTCATTTTCATTAAAGAAAAATTGAACTTGGTGACAGACAAACGACCTAAGAGGTTGCTCTACTCTACAACAGCTATGCAGTGTGTATTTCTGGGGATACGTCTGCTGTTATACTAAAGTATCTGTAACAAGTAACAGCATTGTGCAGATTAACACAATACACAAATCTGCGTGAGTTATTACATAGAAGCAGAATAATAATAAGTTTATGGGACTAATGAAAGTGCTGAAAGATTTTAAATGAAGATTCATGCATTTTCTTTACCAAGTGAGTCCTCAACTTGAGTCGGCGGCAGCAATAAAGACGTGCTTTTTCACAAGATAGGACAATGGAAACGAAGACATGTCTAATCTTTCTGTGAGGCTTAAACAAAGCACAGTGTAAAAAGTAACAATAAAATTACTCTTTGGTGTGTGAATAAACGGGAACGGAGAGCATAACGACTAGGTTTCTACAGTTGCCTCTTTTGTACCACCAACTCATGGTATTTGATATACAGTCGCAAAGGGAATGTTTACAAATACAAATGTATCAAGTGCGCTCAACTGAACTCTGGATACTCTAAAATCCGTGATCTGTTCAGCATACATGGTTTTGTGTACCAACTTGACGAAACGCTGGTTGAAAGCTGCCGTTTTAATCGAGCCTCCTTTCAACTCTAACTCAACTTTAAAATTCGACCCATCATGATAAAATATACACATAGCTAAAGCACACACACAACGATATACAGTATACTCTTTCCGATTAAATATCAGTTTACACAAGCAACAAAAGTCCACAAACTTGCACATGGATGGAGGGAAAGAGAAAGCAAGAGTCGAACTGGTGGTGGTGACTGCATGACTTCTCAAATGTTTGTATTGTACATTCATTTCACCTTTTGATCCGTTTTCCAACCGCAGCATATAAAGACTTGCATTGGCTGGCCCTTGTTGGAGATTTCCCATTTTATAACGGCAGCCGTTTTCCATTCGATGACGAAGTTTCTCAATTCATCTGCCGTTGTCTATCCGTAAGTATACATAAAAGTAAACCCATTGTCCATAGAGTCCTACGGCGTCCCCTTTCTTCCTTATCATCTCAACTTCAATTTCATTGTAATACATTACTCTACTGTAATGCTATTGCATCATTTGCATTCAACAGACAAGTTTATCAATCTATTTTCTCACTATCATCTTTTCACTTTCAACTGTAATTTGATACCGATACCACATAAAACACTTCATCCAAAAACCGTTTTATGTTTGAGCAGAATCAAAATAGCCAAGTTTATTGCATGCATTGTTATTTGTATTTTATACTTTGATATTCATGTCCAGGTGTTTCTTCCCAGACAAGTCAATGCAGTACATAAAAACGTGTATTCACTATTCTTTATCAATCAAAAAATTGAAACAACTGCTGGAGATGCGTGACAGATCGCACATTGAAAACCATCTACGTTAGTAAACATATAGAGTATAAAAGGAAGTATGATCGTGATCTCATTCATGCCACCTAATTCTTTATTTGATATATTGCCACTCAAAGCTAAATTCATCAACACGTTACAATCAACCAACGCCATCAGAAAAATTTGACAGTACAGTCTCCCCATTCTATTTACCTATATCCGCTTCCCAAATTAGCCACAAGTTGTTACTGCCAAAGCAATAATACAACTAGTCGTGTTAAACCACGAGGGAAAATACGTAGCTGAAGGATTGCTAAACTTTGTGAATTATAGTAAAATATAGATGTAAAAGACACACGCTAGCAGTAACGTAAGTAGTAAACTGCATTGTCAAGCGTACTACTTACTCTTGCTACTTACTCTGACTACTTACTCTGACGATTCACCTTTCCATTTTCTATCAGAATCAAGCATAAAAATTTTTGCCATTTAAAATGCATGTGACCCCGTCTTGACCCGATTTGACCCCTAGCACCTCAAGAGAAAATGATCCCCTTTCGATTCTCTATCAGAATCAAGCATAAAATTTTTTGCCATTTAAAATGCATGCGACCCCGTCTTGACCCGATTTGACCCCTAGCATCTCAAGAGAAAATGATCCCCTTTCGATTCTCTATCAGAATCAAGCATAAAAATTTTTCCCATTTAAAATGCATGTGACCTTCCCGTGACCCCCACCCCGCCCCCTGTTGACCGATTGACCTCAAAGTCAATACCGTCCTTACCTATGACCTGAGGAACCTCCATACCAAGTTTCAAGAAAATCGGTCAACGGGTGTCAAAGTTAGAGCACGAACAGACAGACGGACAGACAGACGGACAGACGGACAGACAGACGGACAGACGGACAGACAGACGGACAGACGGACAGACAGACGGACAGACAAACAAACTAAAAGCATAACTACGCAAAAGCTTCGCTTCAGCTACGTAATAATGTCGAAATTGAAACTCATATTCATCAAATTAAAGGCTTGTAACTTCTATTATTACAATAC